>OMNN01002372.1:7075-24853 GCA_900302755.1 Chromis chromis | reverse complement strand
TCAACATTTTCCCTATGATTTTACTAGATACTATTTGTAATTTAACAAAACAGAGACAAAAATGGTGGAGAACAAAACGGAGGAAAATGAGATTCATTATTCAGTATATGTGTATTCTAGGTGTTTAAATAGTCGAATGTTTGCTAACAGTAATGGATAAGGTGTTAATGTGCCACCTTGTTTAACTGCCCTCCAATGGCAATCAACGCGTACTAAAAAATCATTGCTACTTTAATATTCTGAACATAAAAAACTTTGGCATAAAAGAACTTTTCATGCCGGTCATGCAGAGTCGTGAAAGTGAATGCTCCATTGAACAATCCCCATTTTTGAAAATGGTAAAACTTTACAACATGAACAAATTCCTGGACATAAAATATAGTCACGGATGAAAACGGGCCACCGCTAAGCTCTGAAGCTAATTAGCATTCTGGATCTTCCCGAATGAGCGCTACGTCTGGTGAGCACCAAATAAAACTCTGTGTCTTGTTATTCTGTCGTTAGCACTCTTATGACCCATTGTTTTCTGGCTAATTAATTCCCTAATGTTGGATTTACTCATGGAAACGTCCATTGTGGCTAGCACCGAGATGCAGCGAGAGTCAGAGGCTCCCTCAGTGGCAATTAGAGATATGGTGAATAAACTGCAAGCCTACATGATCCCTGAGGGAGTGTGAGAGGAAGTGAAGTACAATGAGAGAACCTCATTGGTAGCAAAGTCCCTTTAGTTAAAACATGACTGTTTGAAGTTGAAGCTCCACAGTGCAGAAGTAGTGGAACTCTGCATAAATTGCACATGGGAATGCCGATTTAATAGTCAGTTCTATTAAGAATTCTCCTCTTAAACTTAGTTTTGCCAAAGCACGATGAATGGTGGGTTTGAACCAATGTTTGGTAAAATTAAAAACAGACAGTGTGCAGCAAGGATTGGGTTAATGCACATACTGCCATGCTATGGACCCGGTAACATGCTGTCCGTCCACAACATCAGCCGCCGTCCTACAGGGAGGATCTGAGAACTGTGCCTGCACTGTGATCTCCTCAGGGGCTGCACATCATGGGTGATCAAAAGCATCCCCATGAAACTCTAAGACATATTATATAGTACACATCATGTGGATACTACTCTGGGTGGCCTGCGAGTATCAGCACATCAGCGCCTTCACAAGCCTTCAATGGTTCTAAATAATAATCCACAGTGAATCCAGTCCTGCTATGAAACACCGCTATTCTGCTTTACTGTATACTCTAAGGAATACATCTGTGAAGGAACAGAGCAAGGACTGACAGCTTATTATCCAGATTTTCTTCTGTAATTAAACAACAGACATTTTCTGTTAATTAACAGTGTGTGCACAATAAAAACAACAAAAACACATTTATTGTATTTACTGGTATTTTTTCTGTTAATTAATGGTAAAACTGTAACAAAATGGACATTTGCTACTATTTAATGATGTATCTATACTGAAAAATAGAATATTCCCTCCTACTTAATGGTGTATCCAAAGTATAAAAACTGCAAATGTTAAATAAATCCATCAAATTCCAGGAAAAGTACTGGTGGCTCATGGCCCAGAATTTGTTCTGTAACATAAGAATGGAGGTTTTCTGAAAAAAGGAGAAATAAATATATGTAGAGAGAGAGAGTGAAAAAGGAAAAAAGCAGGAAATTTTCTGTATTTTTAATAGTGACTCTATTTTTAATGCCAATGATCCAGAAATGTTTTTTTAATGGTGGTATATTGAAAAACATGAAATTTTCTATAAATTTTTTGTGTATCAACAGTAGAAATATAGGGGTAATCTATATAAAATATAAATATGAATAAAATGTGGAAGTTTGTTCATATTTAATGGTGTATCTACAGTGTAAGGACTGCAAATGGTGATAAATAAATAAATGCATAAAGCAAAAGAAACAGTACTGGCAGATCATTACATGAAAAATGAAAAAAACTTAATTATTCGTTAATTTATATTCATTTAGATATTTTTCTCAATGCTACAGCTACAACAATATAAATATAGATGCACTTTTCTGTAACTCTTGTTAAAAACGTCAAATCTTGATATATTTTTTAACTTGTCTAAATACACCAGTGAATCATATACTACAGACCAACTCTGTTAAATATACAGTCACACAGCAGTTAATTAACAGATATTTCTTGGAGTTTAAAGAGTCCTGTGAAAACAAGATTTTTTTCGGCATTAAACTTTGCCAGGTGCTCCATGTACTAACTGTAACTGTGAATCTGTTGTCAAAAGTTCCTGTTAAAAATTTGTACATTTGGAGCCCAAATTGGAAAAATTCAGAGCCGCTTCCTCTGGGTGCTAAATTATTGTTGAAACAAAATATATAATTCATGTTTTTTGCACAATCGCTGTGTACAAACAATACAATATCACTGTGTTCTGTTCCTTTAGAGAAGTGTAAATAGTAGGCCAGTGTGGATCATGATAAAGCTCAGCATGAGGCACACGGCATTAGAATCCTGCTACTACCAGATTAGTTTATTAATAAAAAACACTGTATATTCTGGGTTTTTCAACATTGAACAGCCACGTAGAAACTAGAAACCTTCAACAGCAGTGATTGTTGGGCTGCAGACTAATCAAAACACCATTTTTCTGAATCTAGGCTTCTACTACATTATGTGAAATATCAGCATGGCTGTTACCAACAAGAGAAAAACTACAGCACACTGCAACATGGTAAATATAAGCTGTTCTAAGCTGTTTGCATGTAAAATCAGAAAACCTGTATGAAGTGTGACCCTCTCCCTTTGCAAATCTGCTCTGGATTGCACAAGTCGCAGTATCTTCCATAAATAACGCACACATTTTATATTAAGTACAGCCAGAACACATCTCCTGTCGTGTAAAGCCGCATAATATTTGATGATTTTTATGAGATGCAACAGACTATGCAGTCGGTAATCAGACACCAGGAGCACAACATCACAGCCATCCCTACACATCAAGCTTAATTCATCATCCAATCAAGTCTATGACCATAATCCCCTTGTGTTTATTATAGCTGCCGGCTCAGGAAATATCCTTTGTCCAAGGACTGTCAAGCTCAGCCAAGATGCAAAAACATTTTTGTAAAAATCCAATAAGGCGAGGGAGCATTGTGGCGAGCAGGTTTGGCTAGTTTGGGGCGTACGTGGGTAATGAAATGCTGCTTGTCAGTGACAGTAAAAGGGCTTATCAATTAGCTTCCCCTCATTCCCTCTGCCTGCCCGCCTCACTTTTATTTCCTTTCTCGCTGCAGCAACACGGGGGCTTCAGGCAGCACTTTGGGAAAAATATCATTCCTTCATATTCATCATTTTTACTCCGCTTCTGTATTCACAACAAGGCAATTTCTTTCATCTCTGATACACTGTCTGTCTCGGCTCTCCTCAAATAAACTCTGCCTGTGCAGGAAAAGGTAAGCTTGGATATCAGAGGCTGCACTGCTCAGTATGGTCACAACAGCAGCACGTCTGAAGCAATTAATTAGCTTTTAACTGCAGATTTAGAAGGGAAAAGCAAGATCTCTGTAACTTGGGGTTGAATACAGCCTCAGAGAAAATAATGAATGGATTATATTTATAGTCATGACTGCGCCACATTGTCACAACTAATCCTTTCGTAATATTTTACATTACAGATATGATACAGCAGCTCAACACAGCATGGCAGTGCAGTTCTCTTCTTCTTCATTTTCATTATTCTGCCTCAATCCTCTCCTCTACCCTGGTCCGCTGGAAAGTCGTTCTTCCATGTAATTTAAAACAAACAACAGGCAGACACAGATAAGGGCATGACAGGCAGAAAATAATTCCGCTGCCTTCCTTCATCTGAGGGAGTCTGGAAAGGTCACCCTCACCACTGCCAAACCTTGTATTTGTGTCCGCGGGGGGGAGGGCGGACGCAGGGCAAGAGGTCACAGTGTGGTTTGGGTGGTCTGGTGCTTTGATCAGGCAGGAAGTCATCCAAAAAACTTCCTCAGTTCCTGGAGGGGGAGCTAACAGAGCTCCAGGCGGAGGCAGCGGGGTGAGGACGGAGGGATGGACGGGTGGACACATGAATGGAACCAGTGAAGGACAACGATGCAATGTGAGGACGCTTTGGAAAAATGAAGGTGCCAAGCAAAAAACAAAAAAAAACAAAAAAACACAATAATGTCTTTCAAATATGCATTGTTTATATCCACGCCTGCTTGCTAACATTCCCCCTCCCTGCATATTTCTGCATACTTGGCATCTAACACCACCAACCACCAATCAGTGTAATCGTGTGAAGCTGTTGGCAGCAATGCGCATTATGCCACCCGTATGCTTATGCGCAAATATCCTTGTTTGTGTGCCAATAGAACACATGATGGATGCACTGTGTCCTCATATCTAAAATTAAGACCGGAAAAAAACTAGCTAATGCAGGTTGGGTGCCTTCAAACTGCAACAAGTTAGAGTTTTCAGTGCATTATGGATGCTCAGTCAAGAACTGGGTCTTTAATTATGAAGATGTGACAACAGATGTAAATCCATTTTTATTGTGTTTTGTGGTTGTTATAAAGCTGGAGGTGGTTAACCAAAAGCTGTTAATATATGAAGACATTTCTGCTATTCCTAAAGCTCCTCCACAACTAGAAGCCTCCCAGCTTCAACTACTGTGTTCCAGCAAAAGAACAAATAGTTGTCTAGTTCAGACTTTGCATAACCCCGACTCCTCACTGCTTTTAGATAAACCTTTTAGAATGAACAGTTGCCTCTCAGTCCACCAGGTTTATTTACTTGCTTGAGCTGCTTCTGCTAACTGTAAGAAAATCTAAGGTAAAAGCAAAGTTCAACAAATGTTCTGCTGTTGGCTGCAGCAGTGAACACAAGAGTCTTCATGTACTCCAAGCATCTGAGGAACTATTGATTCAGTGTATTACTTTTATATTTCACTGCAATTTTTACCACAACAATTAGAGATTCCTTAGTTCCATGCTAATGTGGCTAACTTTATCATTAGCTTTGATGGTATACTCACAGGTCAGAGTAATGAAAACTGTAACTCTAAAAGACAATCAGTGAAGGTAGAAACTTTAATTTAAACTAAAAAAAAACAAGGACTGGATGAGTTACTGTGTTTTCATGTTGTGCTTCAGTTCAACCTAAACTCAGCTGCTGTTTACATCAGTTAGCTTCTTTCCTGCTCTCTGTGCTCACATATACAGCATTTTAATACAGCGGAATTTCCAATAAAACAGTTCTCTTTTTCTATTTACATATTTTTCTGTTTCTGTTTTCAGACAGCAAAACCAGTATAAAATAGTGACTGAATTCCAGCCCTTTAAGACTACATCTTAACCAGCACTGTTTTCCAAGCTGCTGTTTTTGCTGGTAAAATACTGATTTTATAACTGCAAGGTTGTCTGACAAACTCACCAAACACATGAGTTAAAAACAACTGATGTGTTGTGAAATAAGGTATATTTCCATTTCAAATGATCGCTCGAAGATAACGTTAGAAGTAATAGAAAGTCCTGTTCTTGCACACTAACTCACTCTTGTCGGCAGAGAGAGTCTTCTTCCTGAAGGGGGGCATGGACAGTAGTAGCTCAGCTGAAGTTAAAGCTGTTAATGCTGAAACAGTCTGTTTAAAACTGGATTGAAACCAGGAGTTATACAGTCATAGCGAAATGAACCATTCTGGTAATATTTTGAGCTGGAAAAATTGAAAGACACATTCTGGGAACATGTGAGACTTTGATCAATTTTCTGAAAATGGGTACAATATGGACCTTAAGAGAAACTAGCAAATTCATTCTTGATCTCAGATCGAGTTAAAGCTCATAACAGAAGCTTTTGCTAAGATTGTCTTGTTCAAATAAAACAATTTAATCTGTCCTTAGTGTTTTATTGATTAGTGCCCGTCTACTGGGGGATATTTAAAGTGTATTTACAAGGTGTTTGTGTGCAATATTGCATTTCAAAAGTAATCTTATATGAAGGCCATCATCCAGCTTGTAAAAGTTATTACTATAGATTGTTGAGAGTGCATAGTTCAACATGTACCTAATAAAATACAGGGACGTGTAGCAGGTTTTTTAGGCCTTGAACCATCTAGATGTAGACACTTTGCTTGTAAGCATGAAATAAGCTAAAGTACTACCTGTACACGTATCAAAATCCACATGAATTAAGACTTCCAGCAGCTATTAAGGCTGAAGATGTTGTATATTTTAAGTGCAGACAGCTCTCAGATATGTACAGTATGTATACAGTGCACCATCTGTGTCTGTCAATGTTCTGGCAGTCTTAATTACACCTATGCTGCTGATGCATTGTAAACTGTAAAGAGAATTATTTTGTCATCCATCTCGGCGGGTGACATGCACTTAAAAGCAGTAAACTATTTAGTTAATTGCACACCTGCAGAGCTGACGCAGGGCGAGTGGGGAAGGAGTTTATTGGACTTCTTGATGTCAACTTCAGGTGGATTGATCCAAACTTTCAGACACCACTCTTGTAAAAACTCTCCAGCGCCCACAGTGCATTACCTTAATGCATTAAAGGCATTTTACACCCCACTTTTATATCATGACGTGCTTTAAGCAAGGAGAAAATAAGACTCCAGGCTGCGGGGTGTACTTACCGCAGGTACTCCATGAAGCGGGGATATGAATGATATCAATCAGTGAAAAATCCTGCAACGGCTAGTGGGTGTCCTTCCTAACTGACAAGATTATAGGGGAGCTTTGAAGCTATTTTTATTGGTTCCTCCACTTCATTTGGGTTTACTTAACACCTGGGAGCTTTCATACCAGCACACTGCTATACTAAAGCCCTATTTACAGCCTCTTGTGCATTTTTACTTATTTATTTCTCCCCTCTTCCGTCAGCCTTTCATAAATTCCTAGAAGTGTGATTGATTTGAAGGGCTCGGCAGCAGGACAGGTAAAAGGGATGTTTTTAACAGCCATGGAGAAGGATAATGAAGAGGGCTTCTTAAAATGGCTGCCCTAAACAGAGTCTTCAGCCCCTTTCTCACAATGCCGACCACCTCTCTGGTGGTTTGCCGGAGCTATTTTGGCTCATTTGGGGGCTTGATTGATACACAGCGGCGGCATTAAAGCAGCAGAAGGGCATCTGAGGGATAAAGACACGGTCACGGCTGAACTAAAGGGGGCAGCACTAACAAGGACTTGGATGGCTGGAGCTGGAAGAGCAGAGAGAGAGAGAGAGAGGGAGGGACGAATAAATAAGGGTAATATGGTGAGAGGTTTTTGAAGGAGAGGAGTAGTAAATGGGGGGGAATGTGGGAGGGTGAGCATGTATTACATATGAGCAATGGGGGGTCAAAATGTGAGAGCTGCCCCCGCGGTGAGATTCTGCACTCTTTTCAGGGGCTTGTGATGAAAAAGAGATGGTGAAGAAGCAGCAACCCCCCCCCCCCAAGCTTTGTGACGATGGCGCGCACCACCTGCCTCCGTCGCAATGCCTCCCGCCTTTACCTCAACCCCCTGCCGTCTGATGGAAACCTTCCCATCCTTTGTGAAAATTCATTCTCTCATTAAAGTTGTGATGTGCAGGCATCTATACAACACTGATTCAGGTGCTGGGGGGTGTAGAAGGGGGGACAACATGACAGCACAAACATGTGGCGGGATAGCGACGAGAAAAGAAAACAGAGAAGACACTCCTTAATTGCCTTTTCAGTCATTAACAGGGTCCCACACCTCATGAAACATTAATTACACCGAGGCGCCGTGGAGATAGGGACGCTTAATTAGAAATTATTCACCGCGTGGCGAGAAACTGAAGCGATAGCGTTTGTAAATCGCCCGTGCTAGATCTAAAATAAGCACGGCGAAAATCGGTGTAGACGTCACTCTTATCTGGCCTCCTCTCATGCTCAGTGCTTGTCTTGTGAATTCCCTTTTTACCTGATAGCATGTTGAGTGAAGTAGGACATGTGTTAACCCTCCGTTGGTTGCTCCTCCTATCCTATACCTCCTGCGTGGTTCATAAATTATTTACACCACCCTGCTCCTGCCCCTACCGACAGGATGTAATTGACACAGAGGATCTGCCAATTACCCCAACATCTGGGAGGGACTGATTAGTACATTGCTCTCCCGCTTTAGTCCTTCGCCTCTCGACTCTTTTTTACATACAATCTACCTTTTCTGTCTCTAAAAGCGCAGTCATTGATATGACATTAACGCTCTTGATGGGAAATACCCTTGACACCGTTGCCCCCTCCTTGCTGTTCCGGGCGTTTCCCCCCTAATCCCCCTGCACAACTTGAAAAATGGTCCGCTCCACTCCTCATCCCAGGTGTATTGATCCCTCGCTTTCCACCCGCAACATATTCCTGTCGTGTGTGGATGTGGTGAATGTCCTTCCTGTTACAAGCTCGCACAAAGGAGTGGTAATAATGTCACCAGACTGTACCTAAGGTAATGGATTGGCCTCACTGTTACATGCAGGGCTCGGGGCATAAGTGCTGGCCTTGGGAAATGTCAGATGAATATCAGAGAGTGGACCATGAGTGCTAAGAGTTAACGGCGGGGGGGATATCTGTGATGGAGATGTAACAAAACGCATTAAGAGACGTGTACAAAGCCTATTAAGGCCGTGAATGAGGACAGGGGTTGGTGGAAATAGAATTGATGTGTCTGGAGAGAGACAAATGCAAAATTGAGATAATGGTGAAAGATTTGGGACACTAACCTTGGGTTCACAGACCTTAGTGGATTGGCACAAGTGAAATCAATACAATCAAGTGAGTCTATACATACCAAGAAAAATATCATCTTTAGCTTGGTGCCCTAATACAATGTATATGGCTTTAATTGTGGATACATTTAGACAAGATGATTTGTGGTATACTAACAAAACAAGCAAATGATCTTCAAGATGCATATAATTTTTAAGAACAGTTCAGCATTTTGAAAAGTTAGACGACTGATACCATTCAACTGATACCATTCTTATCTCTGGTTAGTTTAGCTTAGCATAACAATTGTAAACAGGGGGAAAGAGCAAGCCTGGTTCTGTCCAATAGGACAACTAAGTCTCCTAAAAAATTGCATTCTTATGCAACTAAACTGCATTCTCAGTTACGTTTTGAGACATATTTTCTACCAGATTCTGTTTGTTTGAGAGATATCACCAATTTATTGCTTTATTGTTGCTTCTTTTCAACCAACCAATCACAGATTAGATGGGTGGGTATAGTCACCCGGGTAATAGCTCAGTGACTAACACCCCAGACCTTGGCATGGGAGATCAGTAGCTCAAATCCCGGTCAGGGCGCTGGTATTTAAGTGTCTCCCCTTGGTCACGGTGCCAAATATCTTGTAGTTAAATGTGCAGTGAAAATATGAAGATGATGAAGAAATTCTCCGCTGATACTGTCTTCTTTATATATAAAAAATTATTTATTAAAGAAAGTACAGCATCTTCAGGTGCCATGGTTTTGCCTGGGTGTAGATTCACAGCCAGATCACATCTCACACACACCATACATGTGGAACTCCCTTATATAGGACATAAGAACAAAGGAGCTTAACATCCACACATCCTATGATAAGCACACATCTTGTGATATGCACACAAAGTTGACCTTTTGACATATGAACAGCTGACTTGTAACATATGGATAACAAACACATGAGAAAAGAATCCTGCTTAGAATTAAGATGATCAGGATGTCAAAATATAAGATACCTCAGTATCCAGTGAGACCCTTAGGCAAGGTCCTTAATGCTGCCCCGCCTACCTACCTATGTACGTCGCTTTGGATAAAAGCGTCTGCTAAATGAAATTGTAGAGCTGTAATTGTAGAGCTAATCAAGAAAATGAAGGAGAAGCTTCAAACATCTTGTTTAAGTGTCACATTTTAACCCAAACAATCATATTTACATAAATCTAACCTTGTAGTTTTGGTGCCTAAACCTAATCAAGCTTCTAGGAAGTAGTCAGCATTGTGAGTGTGTCATCCAAAAATTTTATATTTCCCTAAACCAGAGACCCAACCTAACCGAACACTGACTTTTTGAGACAGGGTTGAATGGGAACAAATCCACCTTTGAGCCTCTAAAAACCCCTCTTGCTAACATCTTTCTTCTAAAAATTGGTTGAATCCACACAAAACCAAACTGAGAGCATGCTAATGCTGAAGGTGAAGTATGTAATTCTAATCGAATGCAGTTTTGGTCAAATTCAGCTAACATCTCCGCACAGTCCACTATAGCTGTCTGTTCTGTGTGTGTGTTGACTATTCAAGCATGTCCTGTGCATGTTACAGCTTGTGCATGATGATGGCAAGACGGCGGTAAAGAAGTATGGTAAATCTGTCACATGCTAACTATCTCAATATGCTAAGTAGCTAAATATCAACAATCTTTCTCCAGAATCGCAGCCTCCACCTTTAAGCTAAGCTAATGGTATTAATCTTCTCATTTAAGCTTAAGAAAGCAATTAACGGCACCAAAATGCTGAACTATACCTTTAGTAAGAAGTTTATTTGAGATTCCACTGCATACTTTCATATAAATTATGCTCTTCTTTGTGAAAGTCTTACACAGCTCTTCTTAGTTGCAGCAATAAATATAAAAGAAAAAAGCTTTCTTCTTCTTCCTTGAAAAACTTGAATCCACTTGTATATTCTTTTTATTACCAATATACGTGGGATTATGTTATTCATATATACAATATAAATAACAGAACACTTCGGTGGGAGACAGGGATTTCTTTTATCTCAATTCAAGGAACTTCAAAGATTTTCTTATTTTTATTTTTTTTTTTTACAGTTTTTATGTCTTTTTTGTACTTAGTAGATAAAAAAGACCCCTTACCTGCTCTTCAGATGCTGGATGCTTCCAAGACACTTGAAGCGTCCGTTTACCATGATGGCCATCCGTGTGCACAGGGCTTCACACTCCTCCATACTGTGTAAAGAAAAAACTTTTGTGTCATAAAAGAAAAATAGCAAAAATATCCAAAACTTAAGTCGATAACATCTTAAAAAGAAGACATTGTACCTTCTCTTTGATCTGTTAAAATGCGCTCCGTTGAAGGCTAGGAGTTTGTAGGGATTCCAGGGTAGAATTTAATCAATTTTAAACTGCGTTGACTCAAATCTTCACTCATTTTCTTCCCTCGCAGTTAAAGTTTGGGTTTGAGCATTTTTACATGTCTACACTGACACCTTAAGTGGACGACAAATTTGGTAATTAGAGGCAGAAGAAGGGACCATCTGTAGTTCTTATTATCTCATTTTTTCTCTTTCGGTGTTCGGCTGGAGTCATTTGTAGTTGAGGCGAAAACCTGTGACGCCTTCCTGAGGAATGGTGCAATTAGGATTATGACTTTGTAAAACCTGGTGAATTTGCCACTTAACAAAACACAACCACCTGGTCATGCCATGGACGATTGGATGCAGCTCAGCCACATTGCCCGGGACGACAACAAATGCTTTTATTTCTCCACGAAGGCAACACATGTAATGAGGATAATATATTCCAAACGAAACAGCAGCACAGATTATTCACATGCGCTGCCAGGAGTGCAAATGAATCAGTTTGGGAAATTGTAAAATAAATAGGTGGTGAATTGTTAAATGTTCCGTATCGACTTGCGCCAGCAAGTTTTAAATTTCACACAAAAATGAGGATGTAAGAAAAAATAAAATGCAAACCTGGTGGCCAGACACCACAGAAGAAAAACTTAGGAAACTTAACTTTGCTCCAGGAAGTCTTGGATAATGAAAAGACTCCAGCACTGATATTGACAGTTTCTCTTTTCATGGAGGAAAAAAAAAAAGGTGCCAGTCAGTCAATATGCCCTCACGCTTCATGAAAGCTTTATAGCAGCCGGTGTGTTTCTGGCAGCCAATATTAACTGCCACACAGGAAACAATACCTTTCAAGTAAAGTGTAACTCCAATCAATTATAATTACAATATTTATGCCTCACGCTCATTTGTGGATAATTTGGTTGCTGTGCTTTCCCTGGTGAAGAATCTAAATATTTTGACTCCATCTTAGCGGGTGAGGTGTGGATCCGTCAGAGAGGAATCGATGGATGAGTGTTTCACCTGTGTGATGTGAGGATGACTGAGCGTCCCTCTTTGATGACACTCAGGATGCAGTCCCACAGGAAGCGTCGCGCTTTGGGGTCCATCCCGGTGGTCGGTTCGTCCTGCAGTAAATAAAACCTCTTTGAAACAATTTCCATTCATCGGCACAGCATTTAAGAATGAACTGTCAAGTGGAGCAGGAGACCATTTAATGCAAAAAAAACACTGAAACAGTCTATTAACATTAGAAACACCAACATTCCAACTTGCCCTAGAACCACTGGGAGGGAGGTCATTTTTACCCCTCTACTGCAACAGAGTCAGCAGTTGCAAAGATGTAATGATTTAAAATTCACTTTGTTGGGTGTATTAATTATTCTCATTACTGATCATAACTGTCAAAAATACATTAAAATTTAGAGATGTCCTGGTCTGACCTCAAATATTGGGGCCAATCAAACAAAGTTTGAAGACAAAGAGAAGCAAATTTTGAAGAATTTTCTTAATAAATGCAGCATTAATCAATGATTGATTACTTGTTAATGCAAACTGAGCACAGATGACATTTATTATGTGCTGATATAGCTGTTTTAGTCAATGGACACATGATATGGTGGGTCTGTTACATATGCCTGATAAAGGTCTAGCATTGAAATGTCGCTAATAAATTTATGTTTGCAAGTTAGACAGAGCTTGCTTGAAAGTTTTGGGTCTGTTACATATGTCAGTGGGATAAAGGAATGCTGTGCTAATAGATACCAGCTTGTTTTAAACACATGAGCTCTATCCGGAGGTCATTAAGCATCACCTGAGTCTTTGTCATGGTGGTCCTTTACTAGCTAAACCAACACAATGCTCTCTGCTTGCCACCACTGAACTTCCTGTAGTCCGAGTGACCACCTCCTAAGCTTGGAACAGTATTAAACAATAGGAACCCACAACCCGGACATACAGCAAATCTGCAATATTAAAAGTATGTATCATATTGGAAAATGGTAGCAAATCAGATCAGCAGACAGTCAATGCTAAATTAATCAGACTAGATAGAAGCGGGAGCAAAACACACTGATTTCTATTAATATTCATGATTAAACTATGGGTACAACGAACAAACAAAAATAATTAACACATATATTTTGGGTAATTGTCGAACCAATAGGTGTTTTGTGGCAACTGGGAATAGTGTGAATGTTGAGTGCAGAATTTTCTATCAGCTTTAAAAATGATACTAGATGCTTAATTAACCATTTTTAGGTAAAGTATTGAACTGGGATATGCAGGGGTTTAATTTTACATGGATTTTAAAACAGAAAAGTGATCAAATCGGTACAATATCAGTGCCAAATAATAATAACACCTGCATTACTAAGCGGACAACTAGAATTGGGAACATAAAGGAATTATCACATCTCAACTAAATTCAACAGCAACGGCTTTTTAGACTCAAATGTAAGATAGTTCTTTCCAGCTCAATCAACAAAACACCAAAAGCGGGTACATTTTCTGGAACAATGGTGCTCCATCCGTTTAGCAAAGGTGCATTGAAGCAGCTCTGTATCTGCAGTTTGCCAGCAAATTCACAAGACATATAAAAAACACACACAGACATACACTACAAAGGCAAATTCTGACTGTAGCCATGTACACATGATGGGGACACATACTGAAGCACAGTCCAATACAGCACAACACACACACACACACACACACACACACACACACACACACACACACACACACACACACACTCAGGGTCTCGGTGACTAGCTGTTTCCTTTTCCTCAGGGCTAGTCTGTCCATGCACGATTAGAGAGTGACAGTACTCAGTCCATTGGCTGGTTTCGTTCCAGGCCTGGTTCTCCCTCACTAGCAGAATCCCCTACAAATCCCACGGGGTGTTTCCATCACCGTGCCCAATGTGTCCCTGTGCAAACCCAATGTGGCGCCGCCTCAAGGCCGCCTGGGCTCCCCGGGCCGGCACACAATACTGAAACTGACACTGACACTGACAACACATTATCCCACCGCCTCAAAGTGAAGGCTAGCCGGGCTCTGCTGAGTAAATAAGGAGGTTTGGACTAGTGCAGCTTGATAGCTCACAAACAGAGCCAGAAACAGCTGGAATGGTTATTAAATTAGATGTTATTCATTATGGATTATGAGTAAAACTGTTATTAGCAGCATAGTCATCATAGTCACACAATATTCAAGCAGCAATTTATAGACATTTGTGTATATTGTAGATTTCCTATTTTATGCAGCTACATAAGTAGAATTACTAAACATTTCTGCTTTATTAGACCATGTGATGCTGCAGCTGGGACATGGGATAACAAGTACACTCTGCAAAAAATTTGGTGAGCTTCAAGTGTGACTTAAAGTCATTAAAGTTTCGTAAAACCGAGACACGACTACATAATGCCACTTAATTGAAAGCATGTGATGCAGCGTATTCTGAGTCATGCCTTCATTATTCCTCCATCGGTAAGAAAAATGCTTTTGCCCTCAGTTTTACGTCCTGATGAACAGGAATTTAATATGTGTGAACACACTGATGTGTGCTCCACATTTCTCTCAAGGAATTGGTTCTTTCCTGGGAATTAAAAAATGGAGTTAAAACATGACCAGTGAGTGACCCCTGAAAAGTACACCCTTCTCATCCACAAGTAATGTACTTGTAATCCTTTGGGAAATTCAGTGAGGATTAGCAAGTTTGATTCATATCTTGTTTTTTCCACTTCTCATACATCACCCCAAATTCCGACACTCTGTCATCTTCTTGCAGCTTACACGGAGAAAAGAAGTGAACTGCTATAACATCTGCGCAGCATTAATATTGATTTAAAGTATTACACTCTCAATAAAACAGCAGTGCATCACAACATATCAGTCAAGCTCACCAGGAAAATCACAGGAGGAGAACCGATGAGGGCCATCGCTGTGGAAAGTTTGCGTTTGTTCCCACCGCTGTAGGTTCCTGCAGACTTGGTGGAGTATTTGACCAAACCCAACTTCTGGATCCCCCATTCGGCCACCTTTAGATGAGAAAAACAAAGTGACCATTATGGCGTCATTACCAGACCTATGATACCATGATGAACGATATTTTGTCTTGAATCTTGAGTGTGTTTGAGGTCTGTTGTTTTCGAGGGCAAGACGCGACAGCTGGCATCACCGTAAGACCTTAATCACAGGCTGCTGAGGTGCTTTTCTCTTCTTTCAGCTATTTTAACAACATCTCAGCAATCAGGAGCATCACCAAAGTGCAGGTGTTACATTAAATGCATGCTGCAGGATCATATTTCTTACACGTGGATGTATTTGTTTGCTGATTATGCAAATAAGACAACACAAGGGCTTAGTTTGGCCACCAAAAAAAAAAAACATATCATAATGGGCCCCAGCAAAATTAAGAGTTATGCTAGCAGCGCAGAACTGGGTCCCTTTACACTGCAGTGAAGACATCAAAGCGTTGGCGCCGGGTCTGAAGCCCATGGTCACCGCCAGCCTCTTCCTCTTTTGATCTTAGTGCTGCAGAAGCGGGCGGTGCGAGAGGAGAGCATGGAGGCCGCCTAGGGCGGGCCACACCACTGGGCATGGTGAATAATGTAGAGCCATAACCCACAGCTGCTGCCTTTCTTCCACCAGCCATTTTTCATTATGTATGGCTTCTCCCATCGAGGTTATCTATCACTTCGACATATACTTCAGTTTGCCCTACATGCACTCGAGTTGAAAAGTAGTTTGATGGTGAAAACAAACCCAAAAAAACATTCTGATCGGAAACAAACATGGAGGAGTGGAGAATTTGTGTTTCCTTACAGCTAATCTACATATGCTATTAGCTGGATTCATGATGTCAAAAATGCAGTGGTTACCATGGCGACTTCGTCTTCTGGTACCCCTCGTAATCGGGCGTAAAACTCCAGATGCTCCCGTCCAGTCAGCAGGTCATCAATGGCATCAAACTGGGGACAGTAGCCCAAGTTCTGGTGAACATCCCTCATTTCTGTCCGTATGCTGCAAAAGAGTAGTTTAAAAGAACCACATTAAATGCCTTAGTGAGATCAAGAGTAAGACATAAAATGAGAATCACACACTTTATTTATGCTGCGTATTGTATTTCAGAGTCCTATGATTAAAACTGACTCAGAGAGACTCATCAAATATTCACAATAACTTGATAAGAAGCAGAAAATCAGAGCTGACCCAATCAAGGCCGGTGCTTCTCTTTGAAACTTGTCCAAACTAATATAGAGCAGCAGAGAGGTTCATTTCACATTCTGTACTTGTAGTCTCAAGTAGGTGTCCTCAAAAGTCTCTCTCGCTCTCTCTCTCTCTTGGAAGCAAAAAGCAAACAAACACACACACACACAAAAAAACTTGGCTGTGCTATCTTATCCTGTCACTCAGTTCCACACACAGCAACATGCCCCCTCTAGAGGTCAGTAAAATAATGACAGCAGCAGTTCTGCAGACGTGCCCTTTCTGCAGTCTACAATATTATTACTTTCACCACCTGCAGGCAGCACATGTTAGAGCTGATTTTCTGTTAGAGCTGCTTGGTTTTTTAAACATAATACTGAAGTCATTTTTTCCCTCCAAATGTTATTTTCCAGGAGCGACTGTCGGCCTCAGGGGAGCTAAATATCAGCATGTTTTCCACTGAAGGAACTCCAATTTTGGGGTGGTCCAAACCTTTGTGAGTGTTCGGACGGCAAGAGTCCTGTGGAACCTCTTTCAGGGCTGTTTTTAGGGGAGAAAAAAGTACCTGCTAAGTACCTTTAAGTAGCTTTGGGGTTATTACTTTAGAGCAGCCCTGGAAAAACTACTGTGGTAGAACTTGGAGAAGACAACTGTCATTGTTTAAATTGACAATTTTTTTGCCCTCTTAAAGTCTTCAATGAGTAGCACTCTTCTCCTCGCCAACATCGCCATCAATAACAGACAATTTACCATATAGGCTAACATAACAAACCTTCACCGTTTTATTTAGTTATGTCCACTAAGTATTATTTACTGTTTTGGAAGCTTTTAGATGTTACTCAACAATGGAAACAGAAAGGCTGAAAAGGCAAATTAAATTGTTGTTTCTGTACATTTTTGCACCACGTTGTGTAATTTGATGTCCTGCTACATCTCAAAAATGCCACGGGTAACCAAAAGCTCAACTGACAGGTGTCCTATGAAGCGAGAATAATGGGTTAGCGAGATACAATGAGCCTAAAGGAAGTGTTTTCCGGTCAAGGAGGAGGAGGTTCTGTTCAGAGTTTAGGATTTTTCTGACCATATTCTTTCTGAGCCATACAAAATACATCAGATCTACAAAGATGTTGAACTGTATGTTAGTAATTCCACTGAACAAAGTCATGCAGTTACTTTAGGTTAATTGTATGCATTGCATTGCAATTGCATCCAGTTGATGATGCAGATACAGAAAATGCATAAATATGCTTTAAAGCTTGGTCAGAATTTGCTTCCAGGTCTGTTTTACACTGGTTGTATTACAGCTAGTAGAACACAGATAAGAAAATTAATAAGTGTATTGGTATTTATCACAGAGAATATCATATCCATAACATTATTTCCACTTTGATTTGGCCAAAAATTGAGGTGATTCCCGCGTGTTCCTTATTATAAGACAGTGTCAGACTTAAATACATTTCTTGAATATCGTGTTTAAATGTATGAAGTTTAAACTAGTACTCT
>OMNN01002369.1:4871-22051 GCA_900302755.1 Chromis chromis | reverse complement strand
GCCATTTTTAGAGGGTCCCAGAAGCATGTCCTCCCCAAAAAAAGTAGTGGTATAAAGTCTTTTATTTTAAAGGACGTGTTTCTTCTGACACGGTTTGCTTTCAATAGCAGGATATTTAGTGGTGGTGACACCAGTAGTTGTCCACTATTAACCTTTAGATGTGGCTCTGCCAGCTTAGTGGAGACATTTATGTTAAAACGTGCCAAAAATAAACCAACATGTGCTCAGAATCTGTCAGAATGGGACAGAATATGACCAGAACTTGGCTAAAGTGTCCAAATATACCAAAATGAGCAAAACATAAGCCAAACTGTTCCCAAGCTGTATCAAAATGTGTTGAGACTACACCCAGATAAACCTTAGTTTGTTAACAGGAACAGCAAACTTAAAAAATTTGGGTCGTGACCGTTTTTAATAGAGACATAATGGGTCCTGAGGCTGGACCAGTTGAGAACCACTGGTTCAGAGGCTTTAGTCAACATGATGAGATGGTTAATTCAGTTATGGTGTAATTTCTCCAACAGACATGTTTTCTGTTACCGGGTGTAAACACTTCAAATAGTTTAGTTTTTCAAGACCCAATTTAAATAAGTCATGTCTGATCGTGGCTTTAATTTGGATCTATCGAGTTCTGATTTCTTCAGAGCAGCAGCTAATGATCACTTCGCTGATTAATTGTTGGGTTTATTAAACAGGTAGAGAGAATTTACGGTTTCCCAGAATGCAAAGTGTCGTCATGTCAGGAAGTACAAACCTCACAAATAAAACAACCGCTTATATTGATTAATAACGGAGGAGCAGCCAACCGTTGTCAGTATTTTTGCTTGAAATGTGCCTAAAAGGCGGCGATCGATTTATAAATTCAGTTTAGTATAATCTGACGAATCAAAAGACTAAACCTAACGGAGTATTTAGGATGTAAACTTGAAAGAAGACATTATGATGATGTCAGGCTGCACAGTGGCTCAGTGGTTAGCACCATCGCCTCACAGCTGGATCTTCCTGCGTGGAGTTAATGAAGTTAATTGATGATTCTAAATTGTCAGTAGGTGTGAATGAGTGTGAGTTTGGTTGTTTGTCCTGTTTGGCCCTGTGATGGACTGGAGACCTGTCCAGGGTGAACCCGAGTCGGCTGGGATAGACTCCAGCCCTCCACGACCCTGCAGAGGATTAAGCGGCGTACAGATAATGGATGGATGTCGTTCTGCAAAATGAGGTCTTTAACTTTTGGTTCTTCAAGTTGATTTTGATGTTAACTTAATACTTGCAACAGTATTTCTACCATGTACTGGATGCAGACCTCAGGTGACCAAAAGAAAAAGCAAATTTGAGTTTATCTTCATTTATTTTCAGAGTGAAGCTGCAGAAATGATCATTTTTCTGGCACAAACAGCTTCTTAAATGTGATCATTTGCCATTTTCCTGCAGATAAAAACAAACTGACAGTTTCTCTTTTCTACTGAGAACAAGGCTGCAACTCACCAGTGTCTCCACCTCTGAATAATCTGCTCATTAATTTATATAGTCCAAGAGTCGTAGTCAAATAAAATCAGGGAAATTAATCCATTGACTGTTATGCTTGTGTGCATCCCAGGTTTAAGAACCATTCAGTCTGTAAAATAATTAGGTTTTGTACATCTATCACCTGAAAAAGTAAATTTTTATAGCTATATTTTAAACTTACCGTCACATTTTTATACTTTAGAGCAGGGGTGCCCAATCCTGGTCCTCAAGGGCCACTATCCTGCATGTTTTAGATGTTATTCTCATCCTCAAGCTCTGCAGAAGCCTGATAACGATCCTGATCATTTGAATCAGGTGTGTTGGAAGAGGGAAACATCTAAAACATGCAGGATTGGGCACCCCTGCTTTAGAGGCTGAAAATAGAAAATATTTGGCTTCTAAATCACTCAAACTGTTAGTCTACTGTAATTTAATGACCCAACCTTCAACCATCAGTTTGTTAAATCAACACAGACAATCCAAGTTGTGTCAAACGTTTTCGTCTTTATTAACGCCCTTCAGTTCCCAGTTTACTTGTCCTCAGGCTTGTTGAAGCAGTAGGTGAGGCAGCACTTCCCGCAGTAGTGACGGTCGAAGTGGCTCGCCATGAAGACGCCGGCGCCGCACTCGTCAGCGGGACACTCGCGCCTCAGCCGGTGGATTTTACCGTTCTCGTCCACCTGGAGGAACACAAGAGGGGAAGTTTATGAGTTCTGCAGCAAGAACAGACAAAACTGGAGCAGAGAGACGTTTGGGACCTGGTTCTGAAGGGAGTCGACAATGAGGAAATGTAAGCTTTGAACTAGTGAAACTGGAAATTTAAAGAGGCTGTTTTGCCGCCTCTAGACTTTTTGATGCAAGTTTAGCTCCAGAACTTGTTTATACTCGATGAAAACAAGCTGTCAAAATGTCTTCCTGCTGCTTTGTTCAACAAAATTAACTGCTTTTGTGATTTTTCTCATAATTTAAACGACTAAAGCAGGAAGATCTGCTCCAATTTGAGCTCAAGCTTACAAAAAAACAGTCAGTTGAGATCAGAAACGGAACCTAAACGTGACCTGACAGTAAAATAAAGACTTGGTAGATATAAAAGGTCTGTACCTTGTAGTACTTGAGCACAGCGAGCTTGACCTTCTTCCTCTTGTGCTTGTTCTTCTTGGGGGTGGTGTAGGACTTCTTCTTCCTTTTCTTAGCACCACCACGCAGCCTCAGCACCAGATGAAGTGTCGACTCCTGAAGACGTGAAGCAGCAGGACGTTTAACAAACAGAAACCAGCCTCAGTGTGTCCGAGGCGAACTTGAAACTGTTCTCAAAAAGACCTTTAACACTGAAACTGCAGCAGGATGTAGAGATATAATTCTAACTATTCTACTAGGGTTTGGGAACTTCCTGCCCTCAGCTCACCTTCTGGATGTTGTAGTCGGACAGCGTACGTCCGTCCTCCAGCTGCTTGCCGGCAAAGATCAACCTCTGCTGGTCAGGAGGGATTCCTGCACAACAAAACAGGCAAGTGTCAGTTTGAATTCACAAAAACAAGGTAAGACAATGTCAGGTTTTGAAAGTTTAGGGAACTAGTCCAAATCTAGTGGTCAAAACATTCCAACACAAGCAGCACTGCAGTGTAGAAGTACTAGTGGAAGTCCTGCATTCAGATTTCTACTGAAGTCTTTGTGATAAATGTGATGACAGGATCCTGACCACAACTCCACCTGAGCAGCTTTAATCACTGACTACATGCAGTTAGTTACTCTCTAAGATTGTTTAAACCTGAAAAACAGTGAAACAAGTCATTTTTAATGCTCATTTATTTATTTACACTGTTTTAATGTATTTTTGCACTTATGTAGCTGCTGTAAGGGACTGCTGCTGAACTAAGTGTTGACAAAGCTTCTACCTTTCTACCTACCTACACACCTATCTATCCATCTACCTACCCACCCATCCATCTAAATACATCTGAGAAGCTAGAGCTAGACATGTTTGTCCTAACAGCTTGTAAATATATAAAGCAGCTATCTTCACTAAAGGCTGATGTTCTGTAAATTAACAAACTGTTGCAGCAAAACCAGAACATCTCTCATCTTACAGTTCTTCTGTTTTAGACCACCCGCTTTAGACACCGACACATCTAGCAGAACACAACAGCTGCAGACAATCTTTAGTTTGAATGAAGGTTTCAGAGATCACAAACTATTTTTAAAGACTCTTCAGCCTCCCTGCTGCTCTGTACTAGTGGTTTTGGATCCGAACCCAGTCTAATATGGTTTACAGGTGAAAATAAGCGGTGAAAACCTCCCGTTTTAGCAATTTAAAACTTGAATAGTTTCACAAATCCTAAATTGGGTTTCAGACTTTATCAACAAGGTTTTACACCATCAACATGTGAGAAAACCAGAATCAGTGCCTAACTTTCCTCTTAATTGTCAAATCAGAGGCTGACTTCAGTGCATGTTTCACCCCTAGTCCATCTAGTTTAACTGATTTACGTGTCCCAGTATTTCTTAATATCTTACTACACATCTATAGCAGAAAAACAAACATCCCAGTGTCAGTCTTTCATCCCAAACATGTTCAGCTCTACCAGAACTCATGACAGTTTATTGAACTCACCCTCTTTGTCCTGGATTTTGGCCTTGACATTTTCGATAGTGTCTGAAGGCTCAACCTGTAACAACAAAACTCACATTTAAACACGTGTACGTCACTTTATTCTGAGCAAAAACACTTTAATGAGCAAAAAATGCTGTTAAATCTGCTGCACGTGTTTACGGTGCTGCAGCTAGCTTAGCTTAGCCACTTAGCTTCACTTTTCCGGTCAGATGGGACCACAGACTTTAATCTACCGCAGTTTAAACACACACAAGCACAGTTGAAGCTCATTTATGATCAATAAAGTGTGTATATGTGGTATTGTGTTCCTTAATTTAACAGTTAAGTTGGTTAAACTCAAGCGGCTAGCTAGCGCCGCATCCGTCCATCACAGCCCGGTTCACCCACCTCGAGGGTTATAGTTTTCCCCGTGAGGGTTTTGACGAAAATCTGCATCCTGGCGTTCAACCCACCTAAACGGGGAGACACAGAACAGCCTTAACTCTCTGTTGGAGCCGAAACGAGCGGCTAAAATGGGTTATTTTTGACAATATTCGCTGTAAACTCGGAGCACCATCTTACCACTAGTGCGCTCCTAATGGCGGATCATGAGAAGAGGGCTTTCGGAGGGAGCGACGGGGTTTTCTGCCCGAGTTTCCATGGGTGTGGTGTCCGCGGCAGTGCCTGACCAAAAACACCGCCGAACTTTATTTTTATTTTATTATTTTTTTTGCCACCTGAATCAGTATTAAAATTCTGATTTATTTTCCAGCAAACACCTGGTGTAAATAAAAATTAAAATAATTTAAAAATTAACTCCCAGGTAAACTTTCGCGGTGACCGTAGCAACGCGCCTGTTTACAAATGGCGTCCCGGCAGAAACTTTGACAGTTAGGTTAAAAATTAAAGTAAAAAAACGATGTCTGAGACTCAAAACTTCCGCCGTTCGTGTTCAACACTCGAAGAAAGAGTTTCTACACCTGATATTCTGGTTTCTGAGAGCGATGAGAGGTTCTTCCGGTCTCTGTATGAGTTTATTGAACATGAGAAGAAATGCCTGCAGAGTCCAGAGGAAGGTCCGGACGAGCTGCGATACATCATCTACCGCTCCGTGTTTAATAAGGTAGTAAATGGAAATTACATGATGAAGAGCAAAAGCAGGGAAATGAAGTGCCAGAATGCAATCAGGACCCTCTAATGAAGCTTTATAATGAGATTAAAAGGCATAAATGGACCACAGAGAGGCTAAAACTGAAAACTAAACACTAAAATTTGATGTAAAACTACCACAAACAACCTCAAGACAACTACAAAACCAGCCACAACTACCATAAGGAGATAAAGCAGAAATTAAAACGTTAAAATGAAATTAAAAATCAAAACTCCACTCCAAACAAGCACAAAAAGTAGCACAGCTGCTAAAAAACCCCCCAGAAAATTACCTAAAACAATCCAAACTATCTAAAAATGTCCACAAAGACAAAGATAAACAGCTAAAATGACTTTACAAACAACCAGAAAGAGAATAAAAAGCAATAATGAACCCAAAATGACAATAAAAAGAAGCCAGAAAATGATGACAAAAAACCACAGAGATGCAAAATGACTAAAATGAGATTAAAAATTACTACAAACAAAATAAAACAACTTCAGAGACACAAAATGTCAAAATTAGGACACAGAGACAAAATACAACCACACACTGACAGCGAAAAATACACAACACAACAAGAAAATGCAGAACAACAAAGATGATGCTAACACTATGCTAACATAATGCTAATACTATGCTACCCCTATGCTAACACGTTGCTAACATGACACTAACATGGTGTTAACATGATGCTAACATGACACTAACATGGTGCTATTACTGTGCTAACATGATGCTAACACTATGCTACCCCTATGCTAACACGATGCTAACATGACACTAACATGGTGTTAACGGCTGTGGCTCAGGTGGTAGAGCGGGTTGTCCACTGATCGCAAGGTTGATGGTTCGATCCCCGGTCCCCCCCACATGCCGAAGTGTCCTTGGGCAAGACACTGAACCCCAAGTTGCTCCCAATGGCAGGCAGGCACCTTGCATGGAAGTCTGTTGCCATTGGTGTGTGAATGGGAAACACATTGTAAAGCGCTTTGAGTACCACTAAGGCAGAAAGGCGCTATATAAGTGCAGACCATTTACCATTTCTCATATCTTATTTCTAATTTAATTCAATTCATTAAAAGCCATCTAGCATTCTGGTGGATAGAAACCCCCTAATAGCTTGTTTATTGCAGAATATACGTTATGCTCATCTGGAATAGACATTAGATGACAGACACCAGGAGCTTTTCCTCGCTGTTATCGGAGAATCCATTTTGAACTAACTGCCAGTTTTATTTAATCTGGTGCTATTGTTTTTCCAGAGTAGCCGTGCCATAAATGGCCGCTAGCTGCTGAACAGATGAGAACAGAGTAATTGTTTCCTCGCTCGTGGAAAGTGTAAATGGCTAATGGAAAGGTAATGGGATTCATGAAACTCAAAATACAGTTTTGCTTGATTACTCAATCAATCATTATGTTGATGAACAGAAAGCTAATCAGCCATGTCAACGAGTGCCCAATCATTTAAGTCATTTATCAAGCAAAAATGTCTGGCTGTTCTGTAAGCGTGAGTCAGTTTATGTCGTATCTTGAAAACCGTTCTAATCAGCATTTATTTTACTGCTTTAAAGTCACGGGTAGGACAAAGGGTCCAATTGGAATCCAGTCTTTAGGAGACAGGGTTGTGATCAGGGGCTGCGCGGTGGCTCAGTGGTTAGCACTGTTGCCTCACAGCTAGAAGATCCCCGGTTCGCGTCCCGGTTAGGACGCCTGGGATCTTTCTGTGTGGAGTTTGCATGCTCTCCCTGTGCAGTATGGGTTCTCACCGGGTACTCCGGCTTCCTCCCACAGTCCAAAAACATGCTGAGGTTAATTGTTCTAAATGGTCCGTAGGGGTGAATGAGAGTGTGCTTGGTTGTTTGTCCTGTGTGTAGCCCTGTGATGGACTGGTGACCTGTCCAGGGTGTCCCCTGCCTTCACCCTGAGTCAGCCCCCCCGCGACCCTGCAGAGGATTAAGCGGCGTACAGATAATGGATGGATGGATGGATGGTTGTGATCAGATGTTTACCACTGAATCAATACCTGGAAGTCATGGTCCTAAAGTTGTTTTGGACCTTTGTTCTTTCAACAGTGAACCAGAGATCCTTCAGTGCAGCTGATCATTGTGTGAATAGTGAGATCAATTCCTATCCAGGTCCTACAAAAGACTCAATAGGAACCCTTGTTGGCCGATATAATCACTCCTCAACTAGTCTACACTGGTGTTCAACAGATCTCGTGCATTTAAAGTTAATACACCTCAGGAAATGACAACCAGTTTTCTAATGATATATTAATGTCTGCAAATACCATTTTCAGACATCAAAAAGATCACCTTTCACTCTAAAGGTCACTTGATTGATTCTTGCAGCCGCCACCATACGACCATCAATGATCACACTAATGGAAGGAACTCTCACTTCCTTTCCTTCAACCGAATAAACAAAACTTTACAACCATGCAAACAGTGAAGTTATGCGA
Organism: Chromis chromis; assembly: GCA_900302755.1. NCBI lineage: Eukaryota > Metazoa > Chordata > Actinopteri > Pomacentridae > Chromis > Chromis chromis. The sequence goes on along the minus strand of OMNN01002369.1, from coordinate 14,344 downwards.
GCGGCTTCAAATAATGTTTGTGCTTGTTAAGGATCGGGATTTCAAATGCTGGATTGTAAACACACGCAAACAAGAAAAGAATGCCTTTGTTACGTTGGAACAGAAGAGCACTTGAATGTGACAGAGCTCTGTTTGATAGCGATGCTCAAAAGGAATAAGGCATGCGTCTCCAGAATCTGTCAGTGATGGAAGATTCTCAAGCATCAGAGAGCAGGCAGAGGGTATCTTGCAGGTGTTTGTTTGTGTCAGTGTGGGTTGTTAAAGATTCAGGATGGCTCATTGTCATTCTTCAGTACACTTGTACAAAGGAGAATGAAATGGAATGTACTCTGGTACCAAAGTGCAAACACCTTACCATCTACTGAGGTGTTTTTCTGTGGAGGAAAACTTGACGCCGAGATCCTGTGACAGCATTACCTCGGGTGTTGCAAAACACTCAGATTTTACATCCTATAAAACTGTTGTGCTCATCTTTTGAACAGAGCATCTCTGATTTCCTGGGATATAGACAGTATAAGAGTATATGTAGCTAGATATGCATCCGCTCTTCTTGAGTTGTCGTATCAGCTTTGAGTTGAGTTTCTCTGCACCGACTCTGCCCTCGAACCAACAGAGAGTGCAGCTTAGGATGTCTGTCATGTGGCAGCAGCCTCAGGCTTACGATTTCATCATGTTTGCCCCTGTGGTGCTTCTTCAGTGCGAGCATTTGGGGAGAACACAGCGTTCATGCATTTCCTAGACGTAGACATGGGGGGAAAAACACCAGGAGGGGTTGTTGATGTGTGGTTATCTATCGGTGTCAGAGAGAAGGGCGGTTTCATTTAAAGGACGGGGGAAAGGTTTTATATTGTATACAGTCATGACGGTGACGACGAGTCAAACAGGCTCTTTATATTCCTTCTAAAATGACACTTTCCGATCTGCCACCTCTACAGTTGAGGACCAAGATTAAACAACTGCTCATGGAAAGTGTAAATGGCAACTAGAAAGGTAATGGGATTCGTGAAACTCTATTTTTTTTCCCAACAGCTTTGTGTGAATACTTTAATCATTATGTTGACGAACAGAAAGCTAATCAGCAATGTCAACAACTGTTTAATTGTTTACATGATTTATCGAGCAAAAATATTAGTCTCTGGTTCAAATGCGTGGTTATCTATCAGTTTCAGAAAGGAAGGGAAAAAGGTTTTCTACTGTATGCAGTCATGACCGGGACAATGAGTCAAACTAACAGTCAAACAGGCTCTTTATATTCCTCCTAAAATGACCCATGTTTCCCCTTTCTGATCCGTCACCTCTACAGTTAAGATTTAACAATCAAAACTGCTTTGTTAACTGTAGAAAAATATTGCGGTGAACCTAAGAAAAAGTTGCCATCATAGTTGAAACAAACCAGTGTTGGTTGGACACTGCCGTCTCTGATGTGAACATCATGCATTGTTTGATCCAACATCCCACTAGACTTCCCTCTGAAGAGGTTTTGTGATCATATATCAGAGTCACACTACTTTGTCTTGTGGTGCTCAGGGATGACAGACGTTTAAAAAAATTCAATTCAACTTTCAATTAAAAAAAACTTTATTTGTCCCCCGGGGGCAATTCAAGGCAACCACAACACCCACCTTGTCAGGATAACCTAAACATTGATTGTAAAGTTGGTTGAATGCTAAAGTGCACATCACAGAAGATGAACAATGGTCCAAATTGATGTAAATCCATGACCGTTAGGCCCTAACATAAACCAAACCTGCAAGAACCTTGGATCTTACAATTCAATTCAATTTTATTTATATAGCGCATATTTACAACACAAGTCATCACATAGCGCTTATCATCGTAAGGAAGAATAATACAGGAAACAGAAAACCCAACAATCCAAAATCGCTTTTGGATTCCCTCTCAGCAAGCAGTCCGCAACGGTGGGAAGGAACCAAAAAAAACCCTAGGATAGGGAGGAGGAATAAAAACCTCCGACAGAACCAGGCTCAGGGAGGGCGGCCATCTGCCTCGACCGGTTGGGCTGGGAATGAAAATGATGGGAGGGTGGGATAGCAGGAGAGGTTGGGGTGGGGATGGCAGGACAGCAGGTGGTGAGGCCAGCGGTTGCAGATCAGGGACGTGGAGCTCCAGATCCAGAGACATCTGTGAAGAGAAGATGCACTTCCCATGATGCAACTTGATTCTATTTTTCACGTAAAGGCGCCCCGGTCTATGAATTGCATTTAAAACATTGCGGTTCCTGAGCCAAAGTTGAGGCAACCCTAATGATATCAGCAGGACTACATTCACAGATCTGACTCATGTTTTCTGGGCTCCAGGCTGAGTTGTGATTCCCGTGATGAATACACTGACCTTCATGTTGTATAAATGGTGGTGCCTTAAAGACTGACCAATGTCACTTTTCTGTTTAAGGCCTTCTAAGGCTTCTCAGTCAACAGTTATACTCCTCCATCGGAAAGATCAGGGGGTTATACTGTAAATACATTGACATTCTAATATAATTAAAGCTTGTTATGCATTCAGTTTAAACAGGCACAGGAAATGTAATCAGTGCAACGCCGAAATTCTTCGCCGCTTCAAAGACGTAGAGACAGTTACCATTCGCACCAATGCAATTCTGTTTGATTTCACAGTGCTCTCTGTGGCGACAATAACCGGATGTCACTGCAGGTTAAGGTACTGATGGAACTGTGAGGTTCAAGGGTTAGGAAACAAATGCAAGTGATGGGGGGGAATATTTTAGTGTCAAATGTTACACAATGGGATGTATTATGAGTCCTAATCGCGTTTGTAGTCGGCGTATGTGTAAATTGTAATCTTGTTAACGTGGTTTTGAGGACCCTGAAAGTAAAGCCGCTACCTTGGCATTTTGCGATGTCCTTGCAAAAAAAAATAAAAAAATAAAAAAATAGCATTGGCAACCTGCGTGCGTGTTTGTGTGTGCTGTGTGTAGAAGGCATGTAGCCGTAGGTTAGCAGTGGGCGAGAGCGGTAACGCTGCTTCAGTCATAATAGGATCTGACGATGACTCATGCACAGCAAAAACAACAAACGCTCTTCTCTTCCCTCCTCTCATCTCCTCTTCCTTTTCGCCGTCTCATCTCCTCTTCCTTCTCTATTTTCCCCCTTGATTCCTTTTCTCTCTCTTTTATCGTCTTCCCACCTCCTCCTCATCTCCCTCGTTTTTTTTATCTCGTGCATTATTCCCTCTTGCATCTTATCTGTTTGCTTTTCTTCTCTCCCGTTTTTTTTTTTTATATATTCCTCTTGTGTTTCCTGTCTTCTCTCCTCTTCCCATGTCTTTGCGGCTTTCCTCTCCCGTTGGCAGCTTATTTTTTCCGTCCTCGTATTTTGTTTTCTCTTCATTTTCTATTACTTCCCTTTTGATCCCAGCCTTTTAGATTATTCTCCATTTTCTTTTTTTCTCCCTTTGTTTTGTCCTTTCTCCTTTTCTTCTCATCTCTTTTTCTGCACCGCCCCCTTTTAATCTTCCCTCTTTTCTTCCACTCTGCAAATCTCCAACCATATAATAATTTTACTCCCCACATAGATAGCGCTGGTTTCCAAAAACCTGCCTGCCGTTTTATGTTTTTTTTTTTACTTGCCAAGTTCATTTTGAGTACCAGGAGGGATGTCAGCATGTGCACTGTGGTTTATAAGTTTTTAAAGTTTGCAATTAAATAAACAGCCAGCAGCTCTTGTGGAGAAAAACTTTACTCTCTGTAGCAGAATATTGCTCACTCTCCTCTGCTTTGTGCTCACATAAAGAAATATACAAGTCAAGCTATGTAGATAGTTTGACCAAAAGAATCCCAGCACAAGCTCCAACAAATCGCTGAACGAAACAGAAACGTGGTCATTGATGGAGAGCTCCTGAACCAGCCTGTGCATCGGTCTTCTTTGTGTCATCCATCCTTACTGTTAACACTGGCCTTAAACTAAACGGAACGTTGCACCCGTTACATCACAATTCATCTAACCCAGACACAAAACCCCGTCTGACACAATTACATCTTCCTTCCTCCAGCATCATTAGGGACAATTATGTAAAGATGAGTCAATCACCTGCTTGAATATGTCTGCAATCTAATGCCATGAATAGCAAACTGTGCAGACTGAATGCTGCTTTCCTGCGTCTTTCACAGCGATATGTATGAGACAGAACCACTGCAGATTGTTTTTCACCTTCCATCCCGACACGCTCTCGCCCGGTGGATGTGACAGTACTACTGACCCGCTGTCTGTCTCTCTGCCTCGGTCTTGATTAAAGTCTCGTCCTGACCTGATTGCTTTCTGTGGAACTTCTGCGCGCGACACGTCGGGGACTCTTTTTCAGAAGGAGCAACTTCCAATGTTGTTGATTTGTTTCATGATCCCCGGGCCCTTTAAACCCATTTGAGTCATAATGTTGAATCTAACAAACATATTGGTGTCGACAAGTTTTCTTTTCTTTATTCCCCGAGAAATAGAAGCACTTCTTGCAGAGGTATGTGGTTTCCTTTGCCAAACCGAGATTAGCCCTATCCCCACGGACGGGGAGATTTATGAGCCTCCCAATGAAATTTTTGTCAGTGCACGACCCAGACGGCAAATTTTAAAGGCAGTGTAGAAAGCATTGTTCCACGACGACAGACTCCTCATCAAGGGGCCTGGTTCTATCATTCTCTCTCCATTTGTTTTACAGACATGTCAAGTATCTTGATGGTGCAGACACTTATAGGAGATTCCCTCTTAACCATATTGCCAAGGTCATCCACTTATCAGTCTCACAACCTCATCTCTTCTACCTGCTTTAATACTTTTTTACTAGTCACACAGTGGAGAGCAACAGAATAATGAAGTGTGAAGTGTGACAAAGGTTCTCCACCAAATTCAAAGCCTTGTATTCTGGGTTCTGCCAGGCCACCCAGACACCTCTATTAATCAATCCTTCTTATCTTTTCTCCCCCCTATGTCATTGTCGCTCAACCCCTCTACCTCTGTTCCATCTATCTCTCTTTTCTATTACCCCATGTGATAGAGAAGATGGTATTGTTTTCACCTTGTGCGTCTCTGTGCGTACCACCAGTGCAGGTTTGAATACTTTGGCAGGTGTTTCGGGTCAACACGGAAGCATCTGTGCGAGATACAGTCACGAAACTTTGCAGATGTGTATTTGAGATCGTCCGAGATTGAAGACTGGTGTGGTCCTAGTGAGGTAGTGCCCTCCCTTTTCATGTCTCTTTTTTCTATCTCTGCAGCATATATGCACAACAAACACTCAGTGCTTTTTGTCCCTTCTTTCACACAAAAACCCACATTCAATCTACTGCTCTCCGACACACCATATATCTGTGTGCTTTTCCGTCTATCTGCATCTCTGCTGTCATTATCTGCTAGCAGAGGCAATCATTTGTCTTGAGCAGGGTGCTTCATTTGTCCTCGCTGCCTTCCTAAATTTAAATTACCGCATGCCCTGCTACACCGATATGTACCCTACAGTATCTTTTCTATTCTATAGCAAAAATCCGCATTGCTTTTTCTGCATGTCCTTCTTCCATGTCCTGCTTCTGCGCCCTATAATTATCTGATAAACCTTCCATTCTGTTTTAAATTATTCCACTCTAATCTGCTGTACCCTCTCCTCATCTCTGCGGAACCCTGATATACCCACCCGCTGTTTCACCATATCCCTGCAACAGCAAATTCCATGGTTACTGAATTGGAGCATGTTTAATGAAGGCAGTTTGACAAGTTGATGATTGTTGATGCTGCTGATTTAATGATGTTGAGGAACGGTCGATGGAAGTAGTTGATAGTAGCTGATTTTAGTGATTGTTTTTTAAAAGGGACATTTTGTATATTTTGATCAGCCATTTCTTGCCCACACAAAGACTTCAAGTAATAAAGTAAAGTTACTTGGAAGTCACACTCCCCTTGAGGAGGCCTCCAGATTTTGACTGTGCAAGGGCTATTTTCTTCTGCTGTGCCTCTCTATGCCCTCGGGTAGTACACAGCTACATCCTTTAGCTGTCCTACTGTGCCCCTCTATACTTGCCTCTGATGTCTTGCTATTGTCGTGTATAACCCTCCTCTGTGCTACTATACTCTGCATTGCTTGATCACTGCCTGCTTGTGTTTGATCTACCCTTGATGTATTCTTCTGATATAGCATTTTACCCCTGCACACCCTCCTGTGTTGCAACCTACTTGTTTGACAGACGGTAATGAATGAATCTGCAAAACCCTGGATTTAGTGGAGTGAAAACATTTTACGATGTTCAGTGCATCTGCACACTGTGCCATGGCACAGTTAGCGCTGCACATTCAGCCAAGCATTTAAGCATTGTTTTGTCCTGCCTGTGTTTTGGATGACCTGTTCAAGCCCCTTTTGATCCCATATACCTCCTTGTTTTTCTTTGGCAGCCAATATCACCTGCTCCTAACCCCATTTTCCCCCAGCCAGTAATCTCCTGCCTCGACCGATTCCTCTACCACCTGTTCAGTCTTGCTGCATGATCCTGAATAAAATTGCCGCTAGCCTGCTAGCTACAAGCCTCCTCCATAGTCGGCTAGACTCCATCCTGATCCTGAGCCAGCTAGTTAACAGCCTGCTAGCCTCCTAAGCTTGTAGTTTGTCTCTTAACCTGCTAACAGTTGGCCTACCAGCCCCTGGCCTGTACTCCATGTGGTTGGACTGTTGCCTTCAAGTTGGCCGGAGTGTTAAACTCCAGGCTGCTAGCATACATCCTGCTAGCCATAAGCTTGCAAGCGTCTGGCCTACCAGCTAGCCCTAGATTCTGCTTCTGAGTCAGCCAGCCCTCTCTGTGATTTTGCCCCCCAAAATTTCCAAGAATCACCATCATTCCGTCTCTGTTGACACCCAGCTGGATCCAGTCTTTTCCATCAACATACTGCCGCAGCTTCAGTCTGTCCGCCCAGTTCCCAGGTTTTCCTCTTATTGGAGTTTATCTAGAGGGTTGCCTGATTTCCTGCTGACATTTGCGTCTTCAGTCTCTGCTTAATCCTCTCTCCAGTCACCTAGAAGTCTATCAACTTAGACTTGAAGCATGGAGCAAACTATGGCCTTCTACATCTGCAATCCCCTCCCTGTACAACGTCTACATCAAATGTCAATCAATTACACAATACCTTCTTATACCATTTTGTGAAGTGAAGTATTAACATTGACAGAAATGTAAAATGGTTAGTCTAAAATGTAGTCATTCAACCAAGCAGCCATTGAGCTTATGGATTAGTTGTCAACTTTAAACCTTCATGAACTAGTCTGAAAACCAATCCACATCAACAGGTCGTTTTTCAAATGGATATCTGCCAAATGAGAATGTGTGAAGAGCTGTTTATTGCCGCATACACCCAGCACTCCCCATCCATCCCCTCTCCATTACAATCCAAAATCCTGCTGCAAGTTCCACTACATAAGCCAGAGCTCAACAATATCCCAGACGATAAGAGAATTGCGAGTGTGTTTGTGTGTAGCGCTGGTGGTGGGGTAAAGGTGGGGGTGAGATGGGGAAAAGCAATGAGCTCCAGATAGAGAGAGAGAGAGAGAAAGTTGTAAGGGAGTGAGTGTGAGAAGGAAAAGGAGGGAGGAAAAAAAAAAAGATAATTGAATTTTAAAATGCCCTTTTATCGATCCACAAGCAGAGGGATACAGCTGCATTTCAATGCGTCAAAACACAGAATTACATCAGCCTTTTCCTCCCTCGATAAAGACGAGAAAACAGCATCAAAAAAAGATGACATTAAAAAAAAAAGAAAAGCAGAGCTGTTAACACAGGGAGCGAGAAAGATATCAAAAGCCCAAAGAAGTAGCATAGAGGGAATTGGTGCTCAATCTGCCTCAACAGCTACAGGCAAGGTGCCTACGAACAAGGAATCCAAGTCCAGATATCCACTGCAGCTACTAGTGATCATCAGGAGACCTTCTCATGTCAGAACTGTGAGGGATGTGTCTATATGCTTTTGAAAAACCACCGATCTGACATTTACGTCTTCATGAAGCAACTGGCCAGGGACTTTTTGAATTTATACCCGAGTGCAACAACATGAATGATTGTCCAAAGTATGTGCTGTTGTACCCATCTTTTAATTACTTTTGCCCCACTCTATTAAGGCTGTTTCTTTCTGTGTGTGGCCATTCTGAAGCCATAATTAGTTCATGCTCTCACCTATGTCTTAACACCAAAGTCATTTTTTGCCTTGCCGTTATTCGGATGGACTTTATTGCTGGAGGACCGATGCAGCCCAGGTTTATCAGCTCCAATTTAGTGACTTCATAGATGTTAGCCGTGGCAATATTGAAAGACCTATGCATCATCCGAGTCTGTAGTTTTCCCCCAGTTGTACTTGTGCACAGTTTAACCTCTGGCTGATCTGATTTATCAGGACATACCACTTACTCCTATCTTCTAGACCCTTATTTGTGTCTTCTTGTCTCTGTACATTCATGAATTGGAATCATGAAGTCTCTGGATATGCACAAATTTTGCACACAAACACATTCTTTGCCTCCATGGGTGAACCATATACTGGTTAAAGCTGGGATAGGCAGTAATTTATTAACCTCATCAGGCAAAAATCTCATACTAGCCTTCCAGCATAGTGTAATTCAAGTGTCCTGAGGGGAAACTAGACTTCTGCATCTTATCTTGGCTCTTTTTCAGGCTCTTGTTGCAACGATGCTGTCAAAGGTTGAGCTCGAACAGACGGCAAGCGAAACTGTCAGTTCTTGAAATTGATGTGTTGTAAGCAGGAAAAACACATGGGTAAGCATAAGGATCTGAGCGACTCTGACAGGAGCCAGAGTTTGACGGCTGGGTCAGAACATCTCCTGAATGACGGGGCATGCTGGGAGCTCCCAGTATGTAGGGGTTAGTATGCGCTAAAAGTGGTCCAAGGAAAGACTACTGGTGAACTGGCGACATGGAGCATTTTGGAAGCAAAGGTTGGCCTGTGTGGTCTGATCCCACAGATTGTGATTCTCTGAACATTATTCTGCTGGGAAACCTTGAGTCGTGGCATTAATGTGGAAGTTTCTTTGACCATACCATTACCTAAACATTGTTGCAGACCAGGTACGACGGTACCTCAGACAGTTCTCTTCCTCACCAGGAAACGAAGGTGCACCTCCAATGGGGCATAACTTCACACTATTAAGCCTTGCATAACTGTACACTCAAATGTTTGAAGTGAAAATGGTGGCAGAAGCAGCCAAATGAGGCTATGAACTGTTGCCCCATGAACCTTACTCACTTGATCTGCACCATCTGTTTCCCAAACTGAAATCCCATTCGTGTGGTCGCCATGTTCAGAATGATGTTGAAGTCATCCATGCTGTTGAGGAGTATCTAGAGCAGGGGTGGGGAATCCTGGTCCTCGAGGGCCACTATCCTGCATGTTTTAGATGTTCCCCTTTTCCAACACACCTGATTCAAATGATCAGGATCGTTATCAGGCTTCTGCAGGATTGGG
>OMNN01002368.1:11317-22310 GCA_900302755.1 Chromis chromis | reverse complement strand
TCCCCTTTTTAAAAAAAAAAAATATATATATATATATATATTTTTTTTTTTTAATAAAATAAAAAAATATTTGGTCATTCATCAATAGCTAGACACACAAAAAAAATTAACAGGAAACGTATGAACACGTCTGAAAGCTCTACAAGACACACTAGCTGCACACAGTGTAAGGCATCAATACAGCCAACATTTTACAGTATATTCTTTGGTCTTCACACAATAACTTCACCTGCATTGAATGTATTTTACAAGATCTACGTAACTGTATCTGGCTTGGATTGTAGGAGAAACTGAGTACTTTCAGAAAACAAGTAAAATAGTTGAATTTGACAAATACAGCTGGTGCAGATTTGTAGGTCAGTGTTTTTTCCCATTAAATCACATCAGCTACAGCATCAAAAGGGCCAAATTAGTTTACTTTAAACATTGAGTTGAAGCTGATCACCCCTGCCACTGGGAATTATGACTTACGCTTTATGGATTATCCAGATTTAACAAACTGAAGTAAAATTTAGAAAGGAGGCGTAAAGTCATTAATTCGCCATAGTAGAGGATTAAGGTGAGAAAGCAAGAAATGTGACTGCATCTAGTCAAAACAAGGTAGAACCATATTGTGATGTGCCTTGAAAAGGTGGAGATAATTGTCAGAATGAGCGTGGCATGGAGATTGTGCAGCCGGGTTTTTACCTCTTTTTCAATGAAGCATTATGAGACCACAGGTGGTGAGAGAGACGTGGGCGACACAACCGTCGGAGTTGACTAAACTTTGACCTGACAGAAACTCACAGAACGGCAACTGATCTCTATTTTAAATACATCACGTAATGACATTTACTCAGGAGGATATTGAACTTCAGTGGATTTTGGCTGAGACTGAAATGTGTCTAAAGCACAAAGTGTCAGAAACAAGAATCTGACTAGACTTTCAATAGTTGCTTTGATCATTTTTTTCTTTGTTCAGATAGTTTCAGCTTTAAAACAATTTGTCCAATTTCAGTTTAACAGTCTTTGTAGGGGAAAAATAGACTCCTCGTACTTTTAATATTGCTCAGATTAAAGCATCAAAAGAATGAAAGTAGTTTTCCCATCCGTGTTTACTGCCTGTAATGTCTACACATACAGTGCACAGATACAGTCAATTGCAGTCATTCATGTTCCTGAAGAATGATGCTTCACTCAGTCATTCTATTTCAGTCTCTATACCTAAATCCATAATCATGTCAATGGAGAGCGGTTTCCATAATAACACTAAATTGCTGCATCAGTTGTGCTGGTGGTAGAAAAGTGAGATTCACATAAACGTAATGGTTGATCCTCGTGTTGGACACTGAAAAAATCTGCAGGCTTTGTGTGTGGTATATAAAATACAAAGAAAAAGCTAACAGATGATTCTTCGTTTGTGGTTGAATTGATTTAAAGTCGGTCTCTAATGTTATGTCCCTGGGAGCCTCATCTGAACCTAATCAGCTTACTTGGTCGGGATCCCTTTATTATTGCAGAACATATTTATTTGCAGCTCTTAACTATGCATCAAAGATGGCATTTGCTGCTTTGTTTTCATTGTTCTGCATTTGGCACTTTGCCCATGTTTAACTTATTGCAAATAAGATAAAAAAATAAGGAAATAAACTCTGCTCTTGCTCAACTTTTTACATTGTGAAACTTTGATCCAAAACCTTTTTTAGCATTTCCTTGTAAATCTATTCAGGACTGTATGCCTCAGCATACACAAGCATACATAATATGCTAAATTATGGAATCACCGAGACACCCGGCGTTACTTAGGGTTTTAAAAAGTGATACTGTTTTACAAAAATTCAATTAAACTAAATCAAAGTTCTAAGCTTGTGAATCACTTCAAGTAAAAAAATAAAAAAATAGCACACGCATACTAAGTATTTCATTTATCTTTTTAATTAAGCACAGTGGGTAGTTTTTAATGGCTGTCAACTATAAGTCTCATTTGCAAATCACATTCTTTGCTGCATAATAAATATAACCATTTGTTAAATAATAACACATTATTTTTGCCTCCATCTATATCTCCTTACATCGTCTGCTCGAGTCCTAGGTGGCTTCATTTGATAGCTGAGATGTTTTGACAGCTGCTGTGGTGAGCCCCTTTTACTTACCACATGCGTTCAAAGAGATGCTCGAGGATCAGAAACGCATTTGGACGCTGAATATATTAGCTGAGTATGGAATATCAGCAAAAGCAGCTCTTTGAACCAGTCCATGTGAGTGACAAACATCATTAGCTCAAATGCAAAGCTGACCTCGACGCGACCCGCTCAGCTTCAGCGAATGTAAACAGATGTGGCTGTGATGCATGTGATATGTAGAGCTTCTTGGTCAGATAATATTCAGAACATGATGCTCCTGTGAGACGTCTACTGCAGCAACTGACAAACAGGACAGAAACACAATTTAGGGAACAAAGCCGAAAGATCTGTACTGCACTTTATCAATGTGTTTCAGCAAGCATCTCTCTTTATTTATTTATTTTTTTTTTTACAGAGGAGATCAAACGCAATGTAAATTACTTTTGGTAAGAAGACAAAATGCACAGTGGACATTTAGTGAATTTCTCTATGGGCTTTCATTTAAATGGAAATGTGCCTCTCAATGATGTGCATCAAAATGGAATAATAGGTTGAATACATCCCTGTGTTGTGGACAGGTAAAAAAAAAAAAAAAAGCCCTCTTACTCTGAGTTAGAGCCCATTACAGGTGGCTGAGCTGTGATCTTCAAATGATGTCAGCCATGCTTAGCAGCGAATTGGTTTTACCGTGTCTTGACTTAATATCTCCCTATTCAGCTCCTGTTTAGTCCCTTAGCTGGCCACTGCCCTCCATTTAATATTCTCCTGAGTCAGACATCCGATGAACAATTTTCCACCTGCTCTTTCCATTTTTGATCCCACAGTAATCTTTGCTATATCTGGCCTTACTTCTCACCACGGTGTGCGCAATTTGAAGTTGTTGCCTTTGCCAATAAATGAAATTCTTTCCTCCCAATCAGAACTAAATTACATCCATACTTTCCAATCTGATGGCAACGATGCTTCTTCATCTTCTTCACTCTCTTCACATCATCTAGCACCTACCTTTGTTTGGATTCCAATCCCAAACATATTATTTGGCAGCAATCGCACACACGCATACACACATGCCACAGCTGCCTGTGTGTGTCTTGACTTGAGCTCGGTTTATCCTTGCTTGTGTTTCTTTTGTTTGTTCAGTGTCCAGGCCTGTGAATGCCAGGCTGTGTGATGGTGAAGAGCCTCCCTTGGCAGTCCAGCACTGCTCTGCTCCCTGCCAGCACCACTGCTTGCTCTCCCAGTGGTCACCCTGGGGTGCCTGCCTACATGACAACTGCAAAGAACCACAGGGGAGGAAAGGTGTGTTGAAGTAAATTGGACATAACAGCGAACAAGGTTTGGCTTTTGAACGACACACATGTAAATGTGTTAACTGTGACATGCCATCATGGACAGTGTTTTGATGTCATAGGTAGGTGTGTGTGTGTGTGTGTGTGTTGTATGTGTGTCTTAATGCCATCACAAAGGTTAAAAATGTATGAAATTGCTATGTTAAGCAGGCAAGTGCAGAAAAAAGTGAGACATGATGGATGTTAAGGATTGCATTTTTGATTTCAGAGCAAGTAAAAATGCAGCAGGACTACAAAATGTGTAGTTTTTAAAGGTCATACATTCTTTACCAAAATGTCATCAAAATGTGTCTTAAGTGCATGGAACATGCATTTCAAGCACTATGTCTTAAAATACACATCCCAAGTTACTTGATGCAGAAAACTACTATAATCACTGATGATTGACATGAAGACAAAGGTAGCAGCTTCTTGAAAAGGGAACCTGGTGGCTGCTCACATTTGCCTTCACTTGGTGTTTTAATTAAAATAGCTTTTTATATTTTTTTTATTATTGTTTCCTGCATCACCCAACTTCTCATTTACAGTGATAACAACAATCATACTTCGTTTTTTTTGTAAGCTAGAAGACATATCATCTGGGGGAGCTTTCCGTACCATTATTCTTTTCAGACTTGGTTTCTGGTTTGTATTATGTAGAGTAGTTTTCCTTTGTTTGAGCAGAGTCATGGGTGAGCTGGTGTGCTTAAGCTACAGCCAGTGGCAGAGGTGTGGGTGTATGGATGGGACACTAGATCCATGCATAGTAAGCATCAATTCGTGCTTTCCAGCCCTGCATGCAGTTCTATTCATATACAATAGCTTTGTGTCAGTCTGCTGTGTGGACGGTCTCATTTCTCCTCACATCAGAGACAGAAAAGCACACGGGGCTCCTGTGGATGTTTCTGAAAGGCAGCCTGTGCCTTTGCACTTTTAGAGGAGCAGCTGGTTAGAGATTGATTACACTGTGGAAATGTGATTATTCCTGAGTTGTGTTGAGCACAGTGGGTGGACACAGCACAGGACTTCTGGAGAAATTAGGACTTCCTCCTGTGTTTGGGCTCTATAGATGGAAGCCACTACTTCAATTACTACTCTTTTGATGATGAATTATAAAGCTGTGGGTGACTGAGAATCTTCCGGTGCAGTCTCTCCTCTAGACAAGCATTTGTTTTAAGCACCACTTGTTTTCCCTGTACATGTGCAGAGTGGACATTCCGTGTGGTCATGAATTATGGGCTGCACACAGACGACCCTTATGGACCATAGTGAACTAGGGTGGATAACAAAATTTCCGTGGCACATACCTATGCGGACACTGACGTGTACAGGAAAACAAGCTGTAGAGCTTCATGGGAACCATTTTAAGACATGAAGTGGCTATTTTCATGGAGAAAAAAAAAACTCCCAAATATGCAGTTATGATGAACAGATGAGTTTAGGGGTTACATCGATGCTAGGAGAAGAAACTTAAGGTTAGGAAAACACTGTAGTTTTAATTAAGTGTAAAAAAAAACCACATTGTTCTGTACACTTTGTATTAAACCAGCCTACAATATTCCCCTAACCTTCACCAAGTCCAGGGAGACGTTAACCATAATCATTAAAAAGGAAAAAACAAGAAGACATTACTGACTCATTCAGTAGTAACCAAAGACATATATTAGTAATGTATTATGTTCAGTATTTTTATATTTTTATATAAAAAGGAATCTAGTCGCAATTATAATTTTTGAAAATATGCGCTATTGAAAATGTTATTTCTAGGAGACGGCCTAGAACTGCAGACCAGTGCTAGTAATACTTATAACAATAGCCGCCGTAACACGATGTAACAGCCCTGATAACAACCAAGCTAGATTAGAGGCTTCTTGTACGTGCCAAAAGATTGTTCCAAGATGCATCAATTTTCCAACTGTCTCAAAAAGCAGAATACTGTTTTCTCAGAATCTTGCTTGGCAGATGGGGAGACAGAGGGATGGCCACGGAAAAATCCAAAAAGATACTACTGATAGTTAGCTAACAAGCAGATATGGGTTAAAATTGAAACTGATATTTGCACAGATGGGCCAGTGGTGACATCATAAGCACTCAGTCAAAAACAATTAACAGTTGAGTTCTATTGCGCAGAGCCATGTTGTACATTTACAATCAGCTGCTCGCAGCAATTGTTGCCGAAGAGCTGAGTACCTCTAATACGGTCAACAAGGCGCTGACCTGAAAACTGTTACACGTGCACATGTTATCAATTTAGCATTGTTCCACGTTTTGAGTGTCTCAGCGATGGATGGTGCAGTGCTTTGGCAATGATGAAACTGGAAGAGAGGAGTATTGTTTCTGGCAGGGGCTAAAACAAAAAATATCAGTGAAAGAGAACAATGTTGTCAGAGAAGGAGAGAGGCAGTATAAGCTTGAATCTTAAATCGGCATGGCTGGGAAGAAATGCTCTCTGGAAGGAGGCAGCACATGTATAAAGCACAGCAGACGGGAAACAGAAAGTGAGCACACCTGAAGTTCAGCTCTCAGTCCCCGGGAGGGTGAAAGGAGTATCAGCAGATAAGATGCTTCCTGTCTGTGCGAGTGTATGCTTATGTGAAGTGTGAGTCTTGATGTTCTTGTATTTTTGCACAAGTGAAAGCGTGTCATATCTGACTGCCTCCGATAGGCCGTGCATTGTGTGTTGTGAGTGGAGTGTGTGTTTAAGTCAGTGTGCATTGGCGGAGCTGTTAGTGTGTTAGCGCTGTGCTAAAAGGGCAGCATGACCTCGTCCCTGCCGTGAGTAAATGTGCATGAAAGCGCCCTGGGGAGCGACTGAAGTGTGGATTGTTCAGGTCAGTGCCCACACTCCCCAATGCTGAATCTCCATGTGATGAGCCGACTCCTCTCACAGACAGTGTCATTAATATATTTCAAGGAGTAGAAAACACGGCATCTGCTGTTTTGCACAGGGCTCTCTTGTGGCACACTGTCTTTTGATGGTATTCATAAAGACTCAGAGCACACAGCAGACAGAGTATGACACCAATACAAAATCACTCGCTGAGCTCGGTTGCCTGCAATGCAATGAACAGTTATTGAGTAGTAGGGCATTGTTGTGATCCAAGTCGTTTGCCTGTAGCCCTTGAGCTGCAGAGAATTTCTTGCTACTATTGAATGTGCACTTAGCCTTTATGTTTCACAACATCAGAATAAACTGTGATCTGTCTGTAAACCAAAAGGCTCGCGGGATCCCAGTTTTCAGGTAGAAGAGTCAACAGCCAGGGTGCTTATGCTGCCCCAGCTTTGCTTTCCGGAAAATTACAAATTTTAATTGATTCGCAGCAGCTTTATGTGCTTTTCACATTTTTTTTTCAAGTTATCTTGGCCTATCATATTGTGCAGCTATGTGGGAGAATAAAATGAACATATGAGGCGACTCGATAGAATTTTAATAATACCTCTCCTAGAAATCACAAAGCTGCAGGGAGGTGTATTTCTGAACAACTGGTTGGTCCTTGTTTCCCTGAAATAAACCTGGTATGACGAAGAAACCTTTCAATTATTAATAACCATGGGGGCATGCCCAGCCAAATTGTTTTTTTGTGGTTTGTATGTGAGTAGCAGTAAGTGCTCTGGGCAATACTGCAATCGATCCGCAGTCTCTTTACTCTTCGAGAGCACGTTCAGGGCCGCATCAGTTGGATCGAACCCTGAACTGGTGCCTCACACCAGTAGATGGTTGGGGGATGTAATTTTCAAGGCGGGCATCCAGAGGTTAGACATTTGCACCTGTGGAGGGAAAGAACGTGAGACCTTTCTGCCAAGTGTCAGAGCTGCAGTGAAATGAGTTGGGCTTAATAGAAAAGCTGTGAGCATTTACTGGGGGAAGTGCTGGAGCTGCGGAAAACCATTTTTATCCTGCGGTGTTTCACCTACAAGAGTATTTGTCTGTGTTGTCACGGAATTAAAAGAGCTTGATAGTCAATAACAGCTATAAATTACATCATTAGGTGTCCAATCAGTACAGACTTTTTCATGAAGAAATTAATATTTAATGAACAATCCAGTTTAGAGAGGATCAATATCTTAGAGTGGGGGAAATCGATCAAAATACAGGACAATCATGTAATTATGGGTGATTAGCTAACTAGCTTAATGATTGTGTCAAAATGCTGATTATGTTATTAATATGCTATGTAAACCATGTTTGGAGCATTAAAGCCTCCTTAGGATTTCCTGCCATTGTCATTTTTTTTCAGTTAAAACAGTGTGATGTGCTAATCCACTGATCTAAGATGGCATTCAGTATGGAGTTATTCTTTATGCATCAACAGTCAATTGGTGTTCATCCATATTTACTAGAGAGCCTTGCTGGGTTTTCATGCAACACTAAAAATCTTGGACAGAGGAAAGTAATTAATCAGCCAATTACTCATTAAGAAGGTCTGAGCATTAATCTAGTTTAAATGACTTTGAAAGCTTTAAGAGCTACTAAAATTCCTCTACATTGATTTTTCAGGCCAATTTATTTCAATCGCTGATGTTTTTGTTGTGCTGACAGCATCAAGCTGTTTCCAAATAATATTTTCTTACACATAATTGGAAAAATGTTTAGCCTTACAGAATGTTCTCTAAAAGTAACATCCCAAGTTCGACATCAGAAAACTCTTTTATTCACTTCATTGCCTTCCAGCCATGCTAAAAATTTGTCTTAATCTGTATAGTATCAGATCTCATAAAGTAGTGATGCTTGAAGGATACAATGCACAGTTTGTCAAGCTTTTCTTGAAACGATAGTACCATGTCTATATGAACAATCAAACAGCTTTTGCTTGCTGTAATTACAATGTCCATAGTGGCATTCAAATATCGCTTCCTAATGTGCTTCCAGTAATTATGTGGGGTAGAATTCACAGTTATGTGCAAAAATACGTTCCAAAGTTTACCTGAAGCCAATTTAAAGCAGTCTGAGTTAAACAAATAAAGAAGGCATCCTTCAAAGTGGGAGGCTCTTTGGTTTTAAATCTCCTCTTTATGTTTCCCTGTAGACTCTGCTTGTTGACCTGCAGTGGAAGGATGGCAACAAAATCGGGGGAGTTTTATAGAAAGAAGACTACATTTGGTCTTATCCTGCTAAACTGACAAATTTGCAGTGACACAAAGATTTCTACCCCGGACGGTGATTTGTACTAGACTCAGTAAATGTGACATTTTAGACCACGGAACTGTGACGTCCACAGTTTTAGACTGACTGCTGCACCTCTGTATCTTTTCCTGTCGCTTCTCACTTGAAAACAAATAGTTAAGCTGAGGGAGGAAGGTACACGAGTATACTAAGCCGACACATTGGAGACCAGATTTCACTTTAATTTATTACTTCAAACTGCAGATCTTCACTGGTTGTTCCTCAGGCTGCAGTTTTTTCAATCACTATCCAACACAACTCCAATGCACAACTAATAAACCAACATTTCTGCTACTTAAAATCAAGGTAAAGGTGATAGAAACTATAGATCCAAACAAGACAATGTAATAATTTAATAATGAGTCTTAGAATACTAGCAGGGAATTATTGTGTCAAGTAAGTGACCAACCAACAGAGGGACTGTGGTATTTTGCTACATATGATTTCAGTAGGTGCTAGTGTGGAGTTGAGTTGACCCCAATTTAGTAACAAAAACAGCAGCAGCAGTGAAGAGAAAGTGAAAATCAGTAATTGGAAAGACAGGTGTCATTGAGGAAACCACACAACTGCTTCAACTTGACCCCAATCACTCACACTTGCCCAATTTTTTTTTTTTTTTACACCTTCTCCTTTTCTGTGCCATTTGGTTCATTATCTCCGTCACCCCACCTGGGAATGGAATGGGATGGAATCCTTTACTGTATTAGAGTGAAGGGAGTCCGCTTGCAACAGGCAGCAACAACGTTGGGTTGCACATGGACTATTGTTATTTTGGTAATTACAAGATACAAAATGTGATGCAAGAGAAAGTGAGTTGTAGCATTTTAATTGCTACTAAATATGCCAATTTAACCTGCATAATATATTGCACACGACTGTTTTCATAATGTAGCAAAGTATAAAAATAAAATCCAAAATGGTCTTGGTATCAAATCCTTTATAACAGTTTTTCTGCATTCCGTTTAACAGTGTAAATACAGGGCCAAAGTGAATGCCCATGAAAATTACTTTAATCTATAGTCACAATCCTTTCATTGGAATTCATGGATGGGGTTTCTAGATTTCAGATTTCACTCAGCAACCTACTTAATAGACGTAACACATGCAGCGCTGTTACAATATATCTCATTTACTACTAACTGGTTTATTAAAAATAAAAAGTGGGAAAATTAACAGATGAATAACAAAACCGCTTTAGCTTAGAGCATAAGTATATTTGTTTGCAGAGCATTATTATACCAAATGAGAATTGTAACAAACTGTATTATTTTCTGTTGTTGAGGAGAAACAATGGTTGCCTGACACTGGGATCAGAAGTAAAACAAACACAAGCCTTTTCACCTTTCCTTCTTGTGTATTCAGTATTCTTCTTTAATTGCCATTGATTTCAGGGAGACGTGAAAGCTTTTATTAGGAAGTGCTGTGGCTCATTATAGCGCAAGTAAATAGAAAGCCTGATCTCAAACAAATAACAAAAAAAAGTATCCTAAGGCCACTTACATCCAAGCTTTAAATTTAGGTTAAATCTAGAATATTAATAATTCTAATTAAAACTCGTACTACTATGTTCTACTGTTTGGCTGAAAGGGTGTGTGCATTTGTGTAAGACAGCATGGTTACTGCTTTGTATAGAAAAATCATTGACCTCTCTGACAACCTTTTCTGTCCCCCCCCCCCCTTCGCACCTGCTTTCCGTCAGGTTTCAGACAGAGGAGGAGAGAAGTGTTGTGGGAGTCCAGTAGTACTCTGGGGACTTGCCCTCATCTGACGGAGTTCATCCCCTGTGAGGATCCCGCCTGCTACCGTTGGCAGGTCCAACAAGAGGGACGATGCATTCCCGCTGAAGGCTCCTGTGGTCCTGGAACCGCCGTCCAGAACGTGACCTGTGTTAGCGCTAAAGGTATTGTCTTGCATTTGCCTCATGAAGAAACATCAAATTTAAAATTCCTCTCACTGTGACTGAAATTTTCTTGTTCATGCAGTTTGGCCTTCTTCCAGGCACTAAGGCCTACTTAAAGGAATATCTTGACATTTGGGAAATATACTTACTTGCTTTCTTGCCCAGAGTAAGATGAAAATATCTATACCACCTTTTGCCATTTTTACATTTTGATTCTTGTCCAGATTGAGCAGAGCACAGAAGATACAGACTAATGTGTTAATTAGCAATCTTTAGAACTACTTGAAGGCAGATTTTGTTATATTTGGATGGAGCCAAGTTTGTTTTTTATCTCTGTGTTTCCAGGCTTTAGCCTGAGAAAAGCTAACCAGTTCCTGGCTGGAGTTTCATATCTCACTTAAAATTCTCATCTAATGATTTTGAAGATAGCAAATAAGTATATATCCCATAATGTCAACCTGTTTGTTTTTAAACAAATCTGGTAGTCGTCATCAGTATC
>OMNN01002368.1:0-11297 GCA_900302755.1 Chromis chromis | reverse complement strand
GTCGTCATCAGTATCCATCCATCCCTTAAAACTTGTTGTATAAATTTCAACCATCGGGCAAATTATTACACAGACAAAAACCTAGCCACTATCATTTAAATAATTATTTACTTGGTAGATAGTAGAGTATTGGCTCATTTATTTTATTTTTGTAGCTTCAAAGTAGTGCTCAACAAAAACTCTGAAACATATTCATAAAAATAGACTAGAGCCACAGATACCTGTAAAAATTCATCAAGGTTATAGTAGAGCCATTGGTGTTGTGGTCTGGAGATGTAATGTTATCAGTTGCATTGTGATGCATGAACTATCAGGTATAATGTGATCCATTGTGCTCAGCCATATCGTCATGTTGGGTGACAGGAACATCAGCGTTAACGGACCATGCATTATTCATTAGGGACCATCAGCGAGTTTATGGGCACAGAAAACATTGGCCTGATTAAAAGTCAGAATCACAGCTTCCTACCAGGCATTAATTGCTCATCTCCATAGATTATAAACCTAATTGCACCTTTTTTGTCCCTGTTTTATTATTCTGTCACAATGGATCATGTGTATGTTTATCAGAAAGGCAGTGGAAGCTCCAGATATATTAGCCTACGGGAGAGTCTAATGAGTTTTGACAGGACAAGTAAGAATGGGAGCTTTGGCGGGTTTGAGGGAAAGGGCTTATGAAATTATCTGTGGTGAATTTATTGTTAGTGAATGTTGACAAGTTGGTCACTGTTGCTTTCTTAATTGGCTTAGCGGACTTAAAATTCAAGCGTGTTGGGTTATTTTCACACAAAGTCACAGCAGTGTCACGGCCATGTTGTTAAGTGATGCAAACTCCTGTAAGGAGTATTTTTTCACGCTAAGACACTGTAGGCAGGAACAGCAGTTATATGGGAAATGACTGTAATCTTCACGAAGACTGCTACCATAATTCACCATCTCACATCTAATACTGTATGGATGGGCAGCAGTTAATATCACAGAATTATCCTTTCTGATTCTTGCAATTGAAATAAAAATAAACGGAAGGTTTTGAATGGAGTTTCATAAAACAAAACACCTTTCATTTAATGCTCTGATATTCTGTGTCAGTGGAAGTCTCACATATTCTCTGAATGTTTCTCTCAATTTTTCAGTTCAAAAAAATTGCTGAAAAGATGGTTAATTTCATAATGACTGTATAACCTTTGCTTTCAGCTCTGTTCTAAACAGGCTGTTTCAGTAGGCCTATATGTAGCTTTAAATGCAGCTGAGCTTCCTTCAGGAAGAAGACTCTCTCTGCATCTGTGATTGACAGCATGCAGCAAAACAACTGATCACATGGCAGCTGACGCTGACATGAATGAGTGTGTGAGACCAGGACTTTATGTTGTTTCTAACTTCCCCTCTGAGTGATCATTTGATATTGAATCGTCAGTGAATCACCTCGTAGCCCTTGTTTTTAACTCATGTGAATGGTGAGTTTGTAAGACAACATGGTGGTTATAAAATCAGCAGTTTAGCAGTGCAGAACAGCATCTTAGAAATGGCTCTGTAGTCTTAGCGGGCTACATTTCAGTCACTATTTCATACTCATTTCATTGTCTGACAACAGAAACAGAAAAATATGTAAATGAGAACAGCTTTATTGGGATTTTGGCTGTATTAAAATACTATATATGCGAGAACAGAGAGCAGCAGAGACGTTAACAGATGTAAACATTGGCCGAGCTTAGGGTGCACTGAAGCACAACAGAGGGGTTTACTATGAAGCAAGTTTGACACAGCCAGGCTGTCTTTGTGAAAGCTGCCTCGGCAAAACCTAAAACCCCAATCAGGCTGTGTGTGTGCTCGTATAAAAGAGGGCGTTTAACTCATTATGTGAATCTTCTTCCACACAAAATGGACCGACCATGTGCCGCCTAATTCAGTCGCTGCAAATGATGCAAGAGAGTAATGCTGGTAGAGCACTGTTAATGATCTAAGATAATATATTTATTTTATGTCTCAAGGTACTCTCAATGCAGCCACTTATTTCTGACATGACAGCTACACATTAGAGTTCTGAAACTTTAAACTTCACTCATTTAAACATAATATTGAAGGAGTGCATTTAGGTCTGACACTGTCCCATCATAAATGATATGTAAAAATCATTTTAGTTTTTGGCCAAATTAAAGTGAAATTAATATTATTGATTGAGTATTCTCTGTGACTTTTAATCTATATTTTATCATCCACTACACCAGCAGTGTAAAATAGACTGGGCAGCAAATCAGGCAATAAGGAATAAAACCATATGTATGCATTTTCTGCATCACCAACTGAATACATGTAGGTTGTTGTGGCAACATGACACATATAGTGTACGACACTGTAACTACACAGCTTTTTCAGTGGGATTATTAACGTTCAGCTCAGTGGGTTTGGAGATATAACATATTCCCTCAACTGAGAATCTGTATCGGTCATAGATAATTGTGAGAGAAAGAATTGGAGAAAGGGTGATGCTTCTTACAGCGGATTTAAATCCAAAACTCTGAACGGAAGGTTAGCTGTGATCTCTAGGCAGTTTAAAAGAGAGCCATCTTCGTATTACTGAAAACTCTGATTTCAGGTTCAACATACCTAAAACTAAAAGTCTTGCTTCATAGTACACCCCTCGACCCAACCAGTCCTTGTTTATTGGTTGTAAATGTAAAGTTTCCACTATCTCTGAATATCCCACAACATTGCAATTTCCACAGAGCTCTGACCTGTAGACATGTGATCAACGCTAATGATAATGTTAGCCACATTAGCTACACATCGTACTAACACCAAGGAATTTCCTATAGTTGTGGGGACATCGACATCAAAAATGAAAGTAGTTCACTGGATCTTTTGTTCCTCTGAAGTTGGAAATGCATAACGGCTCTTGTGTTCACTCTTGCAGCCAACAGCAAAACATTTAGTGTCAGTCAGCAAAATCAGCTCAAGCAAAGAAACCTGGTGGACTGTAAGACAGCTACTTATTTGGAAAGACTCAATTGTGGGCAGTGAGAGGGCAGGATTATACAACATCTACAGGTTACCCAGCTGGTACCTAGAAGTTCAGTAAAATTCTCACTGGCTTTCCTTAACAACTTTCAGTTTACACCTCCAAGTTTACAGCAGCCACAAAAACACATGAAAATGCAACCATTTTACCTCATAGGAACTTTAAACTCTGTGCTACATTGAGATGGAGTTCTCATTTATTACATAGTATGAAAATAGTGTGTTATCTTTCTGCATCAATTAGGTTTTTACTTAATAAAATCTGACTTGTTATATTGACACAAAACAAATGCAAAAGTATTGAAAAAAACAGTGCTACTGTATTTCATTTGATAATAAATGTATGTTGGAGTCTAAAAAAGTCTATTTTATTTTAATTGCTCTAATAAAAAATAAATAAAATTCAAATAACAACATATGAGAAAAGATGTTTGGCAGGATGGTGATGCTCTTGCCAAGGATTTGACAGTCTATATTCACTTTATCCAAATAAAATGTGCCATCTGTGTGCTCAATACACCTGATAAAACCCACATCAAGTAATCCAGTGAAATCCAGTACTGCCATGTTTTTTGTTTAATTAAACGAAATAGTGAAAAACAGATGGATTATAATTATGATTATTATTTTGTGTGCAAACGTCTCAGTGACCCTGTTTGATCATGGTCAGATCTTTTTCTCCAGGGCAAATATGCTTTTAGTTACTTGCTTGACATACAAATTTAGTAGACCTCGGAGGAAACAGCTGCTAATCGACTATGTGTGTGCACATTCAAGCTCTTCTTCTTAGCTGTTACACAAGTAAGGCAGGTGGTCACTTTGGTTTGTGGAAAAAAAAGAGGCAAAAAGACATGCTTCTCTCTTGGAAAAATAAAGTTCAGGCTTTTGGTTTTTGCAAAGATTAATTGTTTTTAAAGTCTGTTTGGAGCAAGGTTTATTCAAAGCTTCTCCTTGTTCTGTTCCCAAAAGATTGTACATATCAGATGTAAAACAACCCTTATACATACAAAATCATTTCAGACTCTGGTTAAAACAAGATATTACTGTGACCCTACCCGGCCTTCTACTACTCTTCTCTCATCTGCTGAATTTCAGATTGAATAAGAAAAATGAATAAAAAATAGGAACACAAAGGCTAAAAGGTAAAATCACTACAAATTCCACTACATTCAGAACACATTCAGAACACACATTAGGCACAAATTTAATAATTTCTTGTATCTGAAGTGAACTCAAACAGTATATTTTACACGTAAAGGGACTGGAACCACTAAGCAGGATGAATTCACCCCTGGAGGTGGATTGTTGATGACAGTATCTGCAGCATCTTTGGGCTCCTGGGGTACGCTGTCTGTATAAACTTTTCAGTGATAATTTCCAGTACTTCCAGAGTTCTTTGGGGTGAACAGTGGGGGTCTGAAGCTGTTGCAGCAGGGATGGTTTAGACTGACAGCAGAGAATACCTGCATACATATCCACTGTTGCCTTTTTTTCCCAGTGATTTTTTGTTATGACAGGGTGAGACAGGCAGAGAGGATGGAGAGAACGGAGAGGTAGGAGTGGCATTATCAGCAGAGATGAAAGGATTGTTTACGATAGTCTGATATGCTGTCATAAACAGCTGTGATATTTGCGGATGCTCGTGCATTATTTTTCAGCGCATCAGTTTATCTTGTAATCATACAAATACATCGGCGGACCTGGCTGTCTTAGTCTGTGGAGTTAGCGTGGAATTTTAGGAGTTCTCAGGTTTTATTACAGATGCTGGAGTTCAGAGTCATTTATGGATGAGAAGTGAAGAAACAAACACTCGGCCCTGTTTACACTCCAGCTCATCTTGGCTTACCCTGTCTTGTTCGATGAAAGATATTTTTAATTGGAGGAACTCTCTCAGTTGGTCAGTCAGCCTTTTGCCCTGGTCTAATTTCACAGTGTCCCTATTTTAAGCAGAAGCTTTCTGTATCATTAATGTGAAACCTGCTTTAACCCTCCCTATTGTGTATTGCCTTTTTTCATATCTATTTAATTTAGATAGACTCTGTTATACTCATTATACAAATTAAGCATTTTCTTTTTATGTTACTTAGTAAGATTCACAACAATGATTGTATGCTGATTTAAAAACTCTCACTGTGATGAGTCCTGACAATGGTGTCGGGAAAAGAATAGTTTACATGTATCGTTTGGTGCTGAAATCCTTAAATAGATTCCTCATTGTGAATTATCCCTTACAAAGCATACAGCATGTACAATGCTTATTGATTGCAGATGGTCGATGCTTGTGAAAAGATTATCTGAGGCCAGAGTTTCTTGGCTGACAGCTGTGTTTACCATCCAGAAAGCAGGCTCCATTAAGTGCCTGCTTTCACATTATAACAATTGAAGACAATTTTTTTGAATGGTTCAACTTTTTCCCATGGTGTGGCGTCAACGAGAGCGCACATTAACAAATTCCTCCTGTGTGTAGCTGCTTTGAATGGAGCAAAAAATATTTACAGAGGATGTTAGGAAAATAAATCAGAAGCCATGAAGATAATTGTCATTGATGCTAACATACTGTGTAGGTTCACTCGCTCGGAATAAGGGAAGTAGCTGTTTGAACTGGCAGCTACCTTTTAAGATTGCAAACTTCAATGAAGTGACAGGCGCCCCAGAGATCCGCAGTGTTTTCTCCACTTTATTCTCCCTGATTGAGTATGCATTTTGTTTCCAATTTCCCAGCATAAAACAACTCTGCATTCCAAGTTTAAAGACAGATAAAGTTGTTTGAGGAAAGTCGGTGCCTATAGAGAGCAAAGAAACAGCACTTTCCCAGCTAAGTTTATCTGATGGAGATTTAAATGATTATCTATGGCAGCTCAAGCAATCAGAAAACATCCTCTATCACCTATTTGCCAGGTTGCATTGCTTAGCAAATATATAAGGTAATTCCTAGAAGCACTCAGGTATAGATGGAATGGAATCGAGTGACACGGGTGTTCAGGGACATTTTGGTGCACAGCCAGAAGGAAGATCCAGAGGGATCTACCTATGGGAAAAACACTGTTACTCTCCTGAAGAAAAAGCATCAATCTGGTGCATCACACTGTCTGGACACATGCCTGCTTCTGTTCTGTTAATTCTTCTCCTCATCTGTCATCTACCATCTGCCGGTCCACTTCAGGTTGTGGAGATAAGACACAGTGTTTGAAGCACAGAACACTGCTATACACATTATAATATGTCCCTTATCACTCTGTCAAAGGTTCAGTGGTATTATTATAAATTGTCTGACATCATTAGTATAGGTTCACTTTATTATTTTTATAAGATAGATAGATAGAACATTTACATACGGGCTGCAAACCCTTACCATAATAAACAAATGCTATCAAATCAGTGAAACTACAACAACATCAGTGGGGGTTAGAGCTATTTGACTTAAAAACCGAAAAACCCAAAAGGAAAAGAAAAAAAAACCCACACAAATTTTGAGTTTGCTTTCACAAGAATCATCTGCTGTTGAACCATGTCTCACAAAAAAAAGCATTCTGAGAAAAGGTCTGATCAAAAATCATTGTTTTGCCTCAAGCTGAAAAGGGTTATAAACTGATCTCATCGATTTTAAATATCCAACAGTCTACAGTCCACAAATGCTCTGTAAATGGACATGATTTATTACAGTGGCTACTCTGCCTAGAAGAGAACACAACTACGATGACTCCAAAGGCACGATGCTGAATGCTCTGTGTTGCAGATCCCCAGAGTAACAGCTTTAAGCTTTAAAGGAATCATTGGAGCTGGTTCACACACAAATTATGGATCATTGCTCCACAGTGCATTGCATAAATGGCAAGAAAGAGAAAAAAATAATTAAAAAAAATATCACTACACGCCTGAAGTTTGCCAAAAAGCACCTTGACACTCCAGAATGCTACTGGGGGGGGAAAATTTGTGTGGACTGATGGACTAAGGTTGACCCTAAACAGTGAAGAAAATCCACCACAAAGAAAATGCAAGGCCAGACTTTAACCCTGTAGAGACACTGTTGAGTGACCTTGAGAGAGCCTATCACAGCAAACATCCAACAATACAGTATGTGTCCACAATTCCCACTGTGCACCTACTGCTACCGGAAACTTTTTTTATTTTTTTCTGCAGCTGAAAGTGGTTCACACAGTTAATAAAACCGAAGGTTCACTTACTTCACGCACCAGCACTGTGAATGTTTAACGCCTATGCTCAATAAAGACACAAAAGATTAGCCTGTATTTGTTTGTCATTAACTTACGGCTCAGTGTGTTTGTCTTTACTTGTGTGACTAATCAGTGCAGATATCCAGGTAATGCCATGGTCAACCAACCTGTTTTCATGCCCATACTGTCAAATACTGCTGTTTTGTCAAAGCCACTGGCATCTCAGAGACATGCACAAGGTTTTCTTTGGCATATGTGCCAACTGCATCAATATTTGATGCCTCCGATAGATGTGTCGAAGTTATTTGAGTTTCAAAGAGTCTCATCAAAAGGTTGGAGTGGTGGAGTTGGTGTAGGTCACAGGGGTTTTCATTCTGAGGTTCATGTTCCATATTGGACCATTGTTTCTTCTTCACCTAGTGTTATATGTTCTCACTTGTTTAGGCACTAAAACCACTGAGGAGATGATCACAGTTTGGTTTTCATACCATTAGGTAGATCAGAATCAGAATCGGTTTTATTTACAAATGGGTTTCCACATACGGAGACTTTGACATAGTGATTTGGTGCCTTACAGTAAATGCTGACAAGTAGAGAATTTTAAAGAAGGATCAAACATTTTTGTAAAAAAGCAAGTCAATAGACACAAACTGTTACAAGTCAAATAAACAGCAAGTGCAGCAAATCCAAGAAACTTTCAGTGGGGCAAAAAGTAATAAAATCCTTTATCACAATAAGAATGTATCAATTATTTGCCTGAGAATCTGCAAATGTACATAGAATATGATGTTAACAACCTGATATGTGCAAAAAGCTGTATGATAATGATAATGATAGATAGATAGATAGATAGATAGATAGATAGATAGATAGATAGATAGATAGATAGATAGATAGATAGATAGATAGATAGATAGATAGATTCTACAGTTTATTGGGCTGTAAACTAGCCAAAAGAAATGCTGTGTTAGTCTAACCCACTGGCTTTTTGCCCCAGGCTCAGTGAAGTTGTCTTGACAGCTCCCACTCCCTGCACAGTGACCATTCACACCAGAGATGTCCCATTTCTCACACTAACTACTGACCATAGGCCATGCTGACTCAAACATACTGGGTGCATCTGTGACTGACAGCTGACATGACAGATTTAAGGCCTCATAGATGCATGCTGGCTCACCTCCTTAAACCTACAGACGACAAGCTGACATATCTGACCCAACAATAACCCAACCGTATTGTTACCATCAGTTTCACTCTGTCTCTTCTCAGCTTGTCAGCAATATTCAGGCGGTGATAAACTCGGGATAAAGCTCTGAATGTGGCTATGTGACTGTCACTGATCCCATGCTGAAGTTCCAGGTTTGACAGGCAGATACAGCAAATACATTAATTACTGACCCAGGCTCACTTATCAGAGCCCACATCCACGTTCACAGTGATTTCGTCCAATTTACCTTGTTTCTTTTGCCCCCCAGCTCTGCCTTAAAAGCTGCCTGCACAGAGTGGATGTGATTATTAACTTTTAAGCAAAGGCGACTACTTTTCTTTTTTTTATATATACCAGAATAATAACAATGAAGAAGATTAATTGGTGGGTGGGCGAGCAGAATAGAAATCATGTTGAAACTGCATGCAGGAGGCAGTGATATTATATCTGAGTAAGAGCCCCAACTACAGATCCCTATATTAATAATGCAAAAGGACCCCTAGGGCATCCATCTATTTGCACAGCATCCTCCACCCCGCACACACAAAAGTAGTCTCATACACACACACTGACACAGACACACACTTACACCAGTTGTGACTTTTCATGTTATCGGGCCTTTTCTCTTTAGGCAGCGTTTCCAGGCAAAGCTTTGTGAGTCTTTTGTTACTTTTGTTTGCTAACATATTCATTAGTCCTTTGTGATTTTCACGCAGAACGATTGTTGAATAATTACAGATTTTCCACAGTTTGTAAAAGAACTGCAAATAATTCTACCTTTGGCAATAATACATCTATTATAATAAATTCTTAAAACAGGCCTAGAGCCTGCTGTGCTGTGCTGTGCATGACATCCCGCTTGCAAATCTTCTGTGTATTTGTTTGATGGAAAACCTTGGGTCTAATTCCACATGTGTAGCCTTGCATATTTTTTTGCCTTAGTAAGGATGACCAGACTTAAGTGAACATGGAGCCTGTTTGTGTTCTGACAGTGTTGATCCCACCAACTTTGATGTAGCCGGTGGGTGCTTGTTTTAGAACCAGTTAGATGGAGCTGCTTGCTGTCATCATCTGGCTGTTACTCCTGCCTGTTAGTTCAATAATAATTTAACTTCCAAACTGCATAACTTTGTAGAGAAGACTAAATTTGTTATATTTTTAATAGCCTCTGCATTTCTTGTAGGAATGGATTTTGCTGAAACTATAAATCCTACAGCAGGCAATGACTGACTGCAGCACAGTTTCAAACTGTCCGTCTATGTTGGCCCATAGTGCTAATTTCACAGTAGACCTAAAAATGTGAGATGCCTATGTTTTTTTGGTCTATTCTTTTCCAATAGCTCTGCATCCACATCACGTGACTCGTGAGTTTCTTTCCCTTTACAGATAAAAAGTGAAACATCAGGATTCGCACCCAGAAAACTCAGATTCAAGATCTGTGGTAAACCATTCTGTAGTAGCTTTCTGCTTTTTGCTTTTGTTAAGCGTTAGCACGGACATTTTTCACCCAAAGCATTCAAATGCTAAACACGAAGCTATGGTTGTTTTCTTTACCGTTGACAAATCCTGCACTTAGTACAACCAATAAAAAAACATAACCAATGCACAATTTTACAGCCATTTGTGTGAAAATATGCTTTGCAGTATGGACCAATATAGCTATTACACATTTTTTGTGAAACTGGGCTGCTAAAAGCAATGGAACCATACACGGAAATCTAACTCCAGCTCATGTGGGCAATAGTCAGTGGTAACAACAAACTGGTAGACTTGAGTCATTTCAGCAAATGTAACGGAAGTAATAAATGTGTCCATAACTTAACATAAAACTTTCCATTTTGCAATCTTCATTTACATTTACATTTAAACATTGTCCTGCTGTCTCAGTGCCCATTATCACAGTTCAACCAAGTTAAAGGAACCGCTGAGTGTGAGTGTGTATCTGAAATATGGGTCGCTGAGGTTGATTCACAGAAATCTATAGCACATATTCTGTTACATTTTATGCTCACTTTGCATAAAGCATGCACACTTGAAATAATTACCTGGGTGGGAGCTGTGGTGAACCAAGACAATGAATTCCCACATGCTTAAAATCTTAGTGTCAGTTCAAAACAATTATGTTAAATATCAGTGCAATTTCCATTCAAGTGCTGCAGCCTCCAGATCTTTGCTTACTTTTTGATCCATTTAGAGATATATGACAACGGAAAATTATCCCTGGCCTCCCAGAGCTATTGTTCTAGTTTTAAATGTAATTTCAGTGTACTTTACAGTACCAACTCCATCACCATCCATCCTTACACTTGTCACATACTACAGATAAACTGCTAATGCTTCTTGTGGTATCCTCAGCAGGAGTACTCTCCATCTTGTGCCCACTTTCATCTGCACTAATGAAAGGAATAATGCATCCCATACAGTAGCCTGTGGGTTTTTACCATTACTTCGAGCAATACAGGAGTGTTGTATACACACCAGTTACTTTGATGGCTGGAGATCTCTGAGGCTTTAACTTTATGGGCGAAAGGTTGTCAAATTCCCCAAGGGAGTCTTTCACATCTGTCTGATGAGGCAATACACAGGTTTGCTCGCTCTTCGTTTAGTGCTTTCCTCTGTATCAAGGGTATTTGCTCAGAGACGGGGGAAAAAAAACAAAAAATCCAACACAAATTGGTGACAAATCTGCCCTGAGGTTGTTTTTGTTAAACCATATTCCATGATGTGGTGGCAAAGTTCAGCTGAGTTAATGATACTGCTGAGTATGAGTGTACTGTATATCCAGAAATAATGCTTCAGCAGCTGCTGGCATTGTTTTGACATCAGGATGACATCTCTGTCTCTGAAACTGATCTCTTTCTTTTGGAGAGAGAAATCTGTAGCAGACTCTTGGCAGGATC
>OMNN01002366.1:0-12699 GCA_900302755.1 Chromis chromis | reverse complement strand
CATTTCCAACAGGTATTGAAGGTCTTTCAATCTCTCCTGTGTTACAAAGAGACACTTAAATCTTTACTGCATGTTTATTAGCTGCTGCAAAGTGAGACTGTGAGCACTGCAGGTGTTCCCTCCCAGTCCCCTCCTGGGCTTAGTACATGAAAACTGCAGCAAAATCTCCTCTTTTGCAAGCTCTTGATGTGTTGCCTCAGATGCGTCAGAAGAGCAGAAGGCAGTTCACATCATCATAATCCCGTCGTTCACCTGATTTCTTCTATTGTGGTTGGCTCATTGTTCTGGGCATTTACAACTGGAACCCTAGCCTAGCCATTACGCAAATCAGCGTGATTTGAATTATCTTGACCTTTAATTAATTATTTTATATTAAGTCATATAATCAATGGACAGTCAATGACAGTGATCCAAAGCCTGTTGAACCTCTTAAACATCCACATACTTCTTCATTGTCAATTATCAATTGTCTGTAGGTAAGACCTTTAAAACAACACTGTCTTTGACAGATAAAGCCTACTTAGGACCTTGACTTCACACTGCCGTCGGGTATGCTATTAAGTCCTAATGGCTTTCTCAGCAAAATGTTACACCACAGGCTGATTTTATGTCTGAAGTCCCATAATATTCTCCAGACAGATAAATTGAATTTACACGGACTACAAGATTCTCTGCAGATGGGCACTTCAGGGAGAATTTTAAGTATGATTAGAAAAATTAATTTTTCTACATTATACAGAATAGGACAACAAAAAGAAAGACAGACAGAGAATGACAGAAAGAAAATCCTGACCTCAGAGGTATGAAAGTTTATGTATGATAATGAAATATAGTCATCCCATTATTATGAGGCTGATATACAGACTTTCACCTCATGATATTCTACCAGTACATGTAGACAGACCTAGCTGCCTGCTGATATTTCCTCCTGGTCCCTTCCTGGGCTTTTAAAAGGAAAACCACCAATCTCTAACCCCTTGATGTGCTGCTTCTGATGTCTCTGTACAGAAGTTTGAAACTCACCTATGTACAGACTTTTTGAAACCATTGTGGGTTTCCTGCTGAGAAGATCTGTTACAGACAAGATTCTACACTGATTATAGCACTGGAGACATTCTGTTAAAAGTGATGAATCTTTTTGGAAAGTGCTATATACGGCAAGGAATGTTTTACAGTTGAAATTATTGACAGTGACGTACTGAATGTAGAAGCACTATAGAATAATGTTTACATTGTGTCTTGAGCCTTGTGTTAATTTTACAATTTCTCTGACAAGTTCAAGGCCTTGAACCAGAAGATTGTTATTGTTTTATCCAGTCAACACTCAAGCTAGTCACAATAGTTGCTTTATTCCAAATCATAATAGGTTTTTATGACCTCCAATTTATTTCCAATAGAAAGACTGCTCAAATATATAAAAAAAAAATGTGAAAAAATTTATATTCTCATTATTGTCTAAACATATATCTTACTTTTTCTTTTTAGACACAACATAATCCGCCGAGATGGTGGCAGTCAGTGTGATTGTGCTCAGTGTTCTGATCACCACAGGTATGTTAAGGGAAAAAAGTTAGCCATTGTGTCCCGTAGTTTTACAGGAATAAAGAAAATAGTGTATTTTTCCACCAATGTCTAAGTGCAGTCTTTTGATAATGTACTGATTATGCTACACTGTATTATTTGCTCAGAAAATACTTTTGTTTTACAGTTTCATAGTTTAAGGTCAGTTTAATGGTGTTGAAATGCTTAATCTTTTTAACAGACAATGTGTATTCTATAATATATAGTATTCAGAGCAAAAGGACTCAGAAATTGTACTTGAGTTTAACTGATGAAAAAGGACTCCAAGTGTAATTGTTTTCACTTTTAATTATTGTTTTCTTTTATCTTCAATTACAGCTATCTCTGCCCCTGTAAAAGGTAAAACTGTAGTGTACCAGTGCATTTTATATAATTCCGACTCATCAATTATGACTTTTCCTTGCCCTCTTAAGTGTTTGTTTGCTTTGTCCACTGTATAATCCAGATGACAAGGACCCTATGAAATTATTCCATGGTGAGGATTTCCACATCTTACTGCCCTCGGTTAGGGTGGAGGTCAAGTTTCACAACAACTCTGCTCCTTGGTCACCGGATGTGTTCCTGATGAGGGATGGTGCAGTGGTCGGCGGTCGGGCCAAACTCAACCCCTACAATAGCCACCTGGTTATAGAAGCTGTGGGTGAAGGAGATGAGGGCGTGTATACCATAAAGAATCCAGAGGATCCAAACAATGTCAAACGCATTTCGCTTATAGTTCGAGGTACGGGATACCATGATACATTAGGAATGGTGATGAAACATAGCCTCAACTGACATATTTGAAATGCACAGGTTAACCTGGGATTTCAGGATTTAAGTTTATTTCAAGTTTAAGACCCTCAACTTAATATGTGCTGGAAGACTGAAATTCATATGAGCACCAATTACATTTGGATTACCTCATCTGTGATGATAAATGGACATAACACATAACTATGAATTTAATAGTGTTTCTAACCATTAATACAACTGTGTGTTGTACTTTCAATACAATAGAGGCCAGCAAAATATAATTTCAGGACCAAAAGGTATTTAACATTCTATCATAAAAGACTAGAGAACAAGCAAAAATGTCTGGTCTTAAACATGTACAATAAATGGGTGACATCAGGAATGTCACCAAGTACATTTACATAAATTCAAGGTGCTTGTGTTAAACTCGAGTATTTTGCTAATGCCCATACTTCTGTGCTTAAATTAGAAAAGTAATACTTTCAGAGCTGGATTTATTTTCACATTGTTGTATTGTTACTTTTATTTAAGTTAAGGTTTGAATACTTACCCACCATTGGATAACATCAGAGTTGCAACTACAGGATAAAGATTAAGCCTCTTACAACTGATCTGGAGAGAAAATCACTTTATTCACTCAGTCAACAGCTGAAAAAACCTGACGTTTGCAGACCCTGTTTGTCTTGTGTTACAAGTTGCAACAGTGTTGACTCTTGTTGTGGCTGGCAATTCAGATTAGATTACACACACAAATGTGAAAGGAGCAGAGGATTATTCAATACAGCATGAATAAAGGTGACTGTAGTGTAGCAATATGTAGTGGTACCATATGGAGGGAGCAGTATGTTATGAGGAGATGAAAAGGTGTTAGTGTGTGTTTTTAGAGTGTGAGAACATGCTGGAGCTGCCAGGCAGTAATTATGCTGCCCTTAAACCACTAACCCACTCTCTCTCCTTCCCTCCCTGCTGGTTTCCTATTTTTATCTTGTATTCACTCTCTTTCTTTCTATTTGTCTTGTATTTTTATTCTTCCCTCACTCCTTCACCCCTAACTGTCCTTTTTCTCACTAAAACTCTGTTCTCTGTCACCCCCCCAGCCCCCACCCCCCGGCAATTTCTTAGCAACTCTGATAAACGTTGTTACTTCCTTTTGCCCAACAAAGAAACGTTTAATGTCCTGCTTTTATGTTCTAGACTGCACCAACGAGCTGAACATCAAATATGGAGACAACTTCCGTATTCCACTGTCGGGTATAAATGGTCCCATCACTCTCGAGTACAGGCACAGTGCTGTGGAGGCCAACACATCTAGGTAGTCAGAAAAATCACATTGATATTTTAACCCAAGAGAATCTGTAATTACATTGTCCAACCTTCATGTACCTGCACAGAGACAGCATGTCTTCTTCTCTGACTTTTTCTCCTGTAGTCCTGCCTCAGTGGTGTACACTGCTGCGGGGGCACCCACGAAGCCTTATCGGGGTCGTATAAGCGTCACTGAGCGTAACGCCACCCTCAGCGCTGTTACAGGTGCAGATGAGGGTAGCTACACTGTCAGGGATAACAAGGGTGTTATTCAAAGGAAAGTGTGTCTCAATGTCAAAGGTGAGAACCCAAATGAAGACAAATGTATATGTTGTCTTCTGCCGTGCTTGACTGTTTTTAAATGACCAGAACCTTCATTTATGATGTTGTTGTTTCCCTTTTAGTTTTGAAGCTCCTCTTGTCTGCCATAATAGCTTTTTAAAGACTGAAATGTTAATGGGCTCTCGCAGGCTAATGCATTTTAAATGATCCATGGGCCTGTACAGAGAGCTGTGATGTATTTATCGAATGTCCTCCCTTCTCCTCTGTCTGTTTGTGTTTCAGAGCATCAAAACTTTGTGACCTTGCCATATGGTAAAAAACTGAAGATCAACCTGATACTCAACAGTTCATTAGTGTACCTCTACTACAGCCCCAGCAATAACCCCACACCCCATCTGCTGCTGGACAAGGGAGCAT
Source organism: Chromis chromis (assembly GCA_900302755.1). Classification (NCBI taxonomy): domain Eukaryota; kingdom Metazoa; phylum Chordata; class Actinopteri; family Pomacentridae; genus Chromis; species Chromis chromis. The sequence goes on along the minus strand of OMNN01002366.1, from coordinate 8,382 downwards.
TTACGAGTGTAACTGGAGCCTTTTTTTTCTTTATAGTCTTCACTACTGTTGTGACTGTTTGTTTCCTGTATTTTACAGCAAAGGTGTAAAAAAATAATGTGAAAAATAATGTTATCAATGTGGCTTTAACTTTTAAATCACCTCAGCAACAAAGGTGGGTGGTATTACTGTAGCCTGCATATCATTTATAACAGTTGTCCTCTTTGCACTGTATGCCTGTCATTTCTGTTGTTGGTTAGTTAAAATGTCCTATTTTTTGAAGAATTATACAATTTCAATAATAATACAAAACATACATTTAAATGTTTTTTTCTAAGAACATTTAAATGTTCTATTTAAAGCCTATTACGGGCAGTCAGTAATAGGCTTTCCATTACCGCAGAAGTTGTCATTTGCAAAGTATACAGTCTAATATGCTATAAAATCTAAGCAGATTCTCCTAATTAAGTAAAAAAAACTATCACAAGCATTCGTATACCAAACAATTCCACTAATCTGATTCTAGGTTTTTACTCGTTTCAGACATTTACCTTGATTTAGCATATTTGATTTAGCATTTACAGTGAGGTCATTAAGCTAGTATGCTTTTGTACCTGTGAGTGTTGTTTGTATTACTTCAGCGCTAAAATCTTTAATAAGTCATTATGGATAGTGTTTATGATCATTTCTTATTAGTCAATGATGTTATATGTCCTCTGTTCTGAAAATGATTATATTGTTTTATTATTTTTGGCAAAAGGGTTCAAATGTCTGTGTTTTCGTTGTAGGCCATAACAGATCTGGGTCTTGAGGACCGTCTCTCCATGGAGGGTTCATACGTTTTTCTGGATGAGGTCAAGGGTGCAGATGCAGGCCAGTTCAAAATTATGGACTTGGAAGAATTCACTGTTTCCCGCATTCACCTGGAAGTACAACGTAAGCAAAGAAGCAAAAAAGAATGGGATTTGTTGAAATTCAAAGGCTGAAGGACTGGTGTATATGCTGTAATAGCTACTAGAGTGTGATATCAAAATATAGTAGGCCCAGAATAAGTACCTGCTGGCTCACTGATTAATAAAAAAAGAAAGAATAATCACTTTCTTTTCACTTTTGTATCCATGCAGTTGAATTTCAACACATAAATGAAAGGTCAGTTGAATTAGTTACCCTTCCTACTCCTGTCCTCTCCCCCACTATGCCTACATGTAGCCTACAGACTGGAGTCACTATATGTGGCGATCATTGCTCTGTTGGGCGTGCTGGTTTTCCTTCTGCTGGTTTGCCTGCTGTCCTGCCTGATCAAAGTGAAGAAGAGGGCCAAGAGGGCGGCTGCCCTGGAAAAGATCGCCCAGAACGCTGGCAAAGAGGATGAGGGAGAGGCCTTCAGGCAGGTCAGAGAACCAAGTATACAATGTAATTTGCAGTATAATGATAATAATGATGTGTATTCTGGTACAATAATGTCTCTTGTTTCCTGTATCTGTGCACATCTTCACAGGTGGTCAAGAACATCACAAAACTTAGTGAAGAATCCAAGCATTCCCAGGCTGACAATACAGAGAAATCTCAGAGCACTGAGGTGGACATTAAGGTAAGAATGTGTAATATTTCTCCTCTAAAACTGAGTCAATGAGGGTTTTTAACAATGTCTCAATTTTTATGCTGTTTTCTGCGTTCAGATAGCTGCAGCTTATTCAGAACGCTGCTGCTAGAGTCCTCACTAAGATCAACAAAGTGGATCACATCAGTCCAGGTCTCAGATCCTTGCAGTGGCTTCCTCTGTGACATAGAATTGATTTTATAATTTTACTATTGGTTTATACAGCATTGAATGGTTTTGGGCCAAAATACATTTCTGATCTGCTGCTACATTAAGAAACTTTCTGACCTCTCAGGTCTTCTGGGACAGCATGCTGCCCCCAAAGTAAAAACTAAACATGTAGAGGCAATTTTCAGTTTTTATGCACCATATACTTAGAACATACTCCCAGAAAACCTGAGGTCTGCCCCACTCTCAGTTCTTTTAAATCAAGGCTGAAAACATTTCTGTTTACCAATGCCTTTTAATGAATTTTTGAGTTTAACTGAGTAAAACCTTGTTCTGTGCTGCAGCTGCGCTGTGACTTTAATTCTCTCATTTTATTAAATCTTAGCTTATTATCTTTCGATTTATATCACTGTTTTAAAATCTGTTTATATGTTCCTTTTACATCCCTTTATGTGTCTGTTAATCTTGTCTTAATGTCACTTTGAATTGCATTAGTGTTGAAAGATACAAGTTATACAAATACACTTGCCTTACCTTGTTGTCTCTCTGTACTCAGGGACTGGAGGTCTCCTCTAAAGAGGTTGGGATCGGTAACCTAGAGACCAGTGACTCTGGCGTTGGCTTTAACACCGCCCTCCCATTGGACACTGACACCGATGTCCCTGATCAAATCCCTGACTCTGAGGCTGTAAGCATTTCTGTTGCTGCTGAAACCAAACCAAGTCCTGTATCTGCTGCTGAGTCCAAGCCAAGCGCTTCACCAACTATGGAAATTAAGCCCAGTCCAGTAGCTGAAACTAAACTCAGCCCAGTCCCTGAGGCCAAGAAAACCCCTGATCAGCCAGTGGAATCAAAGTTGGATATCCCTAAACCAGCGGATGTTAAACTTAGCCCAGACCCGAGCCCAGAGCCCAAGGCTGGTCTGAGTCCAGCTGAGCTAAAGCCTGCACCCAGCCCAAGCCCAGAGCCTAAGCCAAGTGTTCCCAAAGTCATCACTCCAACACCTGAGAGCATGAGTACCCTAACTCCCACACCTGAGCCCCCCAAAACAACCACACCAGAACCTATTACCAATGGTACATCAGAGCCAGAACCAGATTCCAAACCAAGCCCAGATCATGCTGATATTATTGGAGGCTCAGCTCCAAAAGCAGTCCCTCCTAAAACCCCTGAAGTGGAGATGAAACCTAGTGGTGCTGTACTAGAGGTCAGCAAAGACGGCACTGTGGCTGAAGATTCAACCACCAAAACCTGAGAACTGCCGCTGCAAAAACACAAAGGAAGCCCCACAGATCTTGTCCATCTACCACTACTTTAGACAATCAAACACCCCCTACCAAATAATGAGAAAACCACTGCAGCTGGTCTGACGTTGACTGAACATGCCTGAACACAGTATTACCTTGATACTGGTATCTCACTTGCCTGTTACACTAAAACCTTTGAGGCTTTCTTTGAGACTTTCTGATTTAGAAACTCTTTGCATGACAAACATGGCTTTTGATTGTTAAACATTTTAGTTGTATACACCTTGCAGCCTTGATTTTTGGTAATTTCATAGTAAAACTGCCAGACTGCAAATGAAGCCTATTGCAGAGTTTACAACTAAAATGTTCACTCCTCATAAGGTCTTTTCTTAGATATCCCAAAAAGTTGACCACATTTCATGAAAGTAACATACTAGATTTGCCAATTTGTCCTGAACTAACCATTGTTTCCCATTTAGATGTTTGTTCCTCTATCAGCATGTGGATAAAAGTTTCAGCTAATGTCATTTTAAATCAGCTAAAACACGTTATCACATGTTTCAGCTGATTTAACTTAAGTTTAACTGCACTGACATCATCAGAGCCGAAATGAAAACCCTTCTGATCACACTCGACTGTGTGTCGTGAGATTAAGAGTCAGACTCCCAGTGGATATCTCAGGTGATTAAAATGTGTTTTGTAGTCTAATCCCTGAAGTCTGGATCACCTACTTCACTGTCTTTGATCTGGATTTCCTGTTGGTTCTATAGAAATCCCAATACTCTTACAGTTTAATAAGAGGCTCATGCCAGTAGAAACTTCAGGCACTTAAAACGACCACCGAGTTCCAACTATATTGGGCATTCCAATGATTAGATACTAAAAAAAAGTGTGGGGTAATTTCAGATAGTTAGAATATGCTTCCTTTGGTTGTTTATTTCTTTGTTTTTACTTCCCCTGCTGTTTTTTCACTCTCCTTTTTGTTTGCTATTCTTTAATTGATCCTCATCCTTCTTTCCTCCCTCTTTCTGCTTTAATTTACTTGACATAATTTTTAACTACTTAAACACATGGCCTTTTGAAAGAAAGTAGAATATTAGTCATTTATTTTTTTACTAAAACTAGATACGTCCTCTGTATTAGGTTTTGTTAACAGTGACAAAGTCTTGTTCATGTGTCTTTGACCCTGTAAAATTTGACAAAAGCTTCAAATGCATAGTTGTCATTGGCTTAAGAATTCTCCAACAGTATGAGGCCTTTATCAGTGCCATAGCACTGTTTGTCTAGAATTGTTCTGAGTGAGTTTCTAGGTACATGGATGTTCAGTCAACACAATTCAATCTCAGTTGAAACCGTATGTATGGTACAGAGGTGTGCAGATACTTTTTCATGTAACAAAATGCATGTCTCTACCTCGTATTTTAACTGACTGCTGGCAAACCAGTGACTGTCCATGTCTGATGCACTGAAATAACCCCCCAAAAATAAAAAAAATAGGAAATTAGAATTTTTGAGAGAAGCACAAAAAGACAGCCATTAAAATTCAATGAAATGGTCAGAGAAATATAAGAAATGTTTAAGTAGACCCATTTACAATCAACTCGGCTGTCTTCATAGCTTTCCTTACAAATAGGTTTTCATAGGTGTAAATTAATATGAGATGTTGCATCAGCATCTTTAAAAGCCATAAGACTAGATAGGTTTCGATGTCAGATTTGATACAAAGATGAACACAATATATAAACTAAAGATTTAAAAAAATACACATATAGGTGCCTCAGTAATAAATGGATTACCGTTATCATTCAGATGTATTACACTTGGACAAAGGCATTCTAATGTAAAACTGAGTAAAACATTGTATCCACCTCATTTCCAACCTGAATCTGTGAGGGAACTACAAACCCATTTGGCAATACTGACAATGCTCTTTATAAAGACATGCATACATACACACATAGACCACAAACAGGCAACTCAGCCTTGTAAATATTGCATGTGTATGCCAGTTTAACCCCCTTATGGCTGAATGTTTTTAGTGTATAGGACAGTTGTTGTATTGTACTTAAAAATAGAAAACTATTAAAATTTTGCACCAACTTCAAACGCGCACATGTACACACACACACACACACACACACACATATATATATATACACACACACACATATATATATATAAACCCAGATTAGATGCACTAATGTCTTGAACTAATTTAACAACCAAATACTGTAAAATTCCATTAAGACTATATTATCTCTTTTAGATCAATTACCTGCTGTTATTGCCAACTTGATGATACTCACAACATACTATATCTTTCACCATATTTACATGTTGTATTGAAATGTTTAATCAGTACCACTTATAGCATTAATTGCCGCATGCTCATGACATGTTCCAGAAGTTGTGTTTGTGTGTGTGACCAAAGAAATGTTTTAATGTTGCCATTATTCTGTGTTTTGAATTTGTGTTTATGTCTGTAAGTTTATGAGTGTGGGTGTGTTTGCTAAATGTACCTATGCACAGGCAGTTTGTACAGAATGAATTTAGTGTATTTTCTGTGTCCTTCTCCATCTGTAGTAAGGTGTCCATGTGCCTGCTTAAATTGTCTTGCAATGTAAAGAAAAAAAGTACTGCGTTTAAGTCATGAGTGTGAATGTGCTTAAAGCCACAAAAAATTCTACAAGATATGAACTTTTGTCTTCGTTTTAGTGCCTAAAATGTATATTGGATAGTTATCCTGCCATTAGGAAGTGGCTAATGACAGATCACCAGCCACTTCCTAATGGCACCTTTTTAAGTATTAGGTAGCATATTCACAGATGTATGCAGTTTGCACACCTGAAATGATACCACTGACTGGCCTAAGATATGCTAATGTGAAAGAAATGTGGAACGAAATAATGAAAGTGATGGAGAGACTGATTTGATTATAAATAGCATACAGACTGCTGAGTGTGCTTGTGTTTTCACTAATCAAGTCTGTGGCACAGTTTGGAGCATGTGTGTGAATGCATGATAGCAGCAGATGAATGACAAAGCTTTGTGTGTGTAACCCTCTGGGTTACGTTGTTGTAAGCAACTGATGAGAGACAGCTTACACAGCATTTCCCTGCACCACTACTACTATATATTGTCAGTGATTGTAATACCAAGCAGCTCAGAGTAAGTAGGGATGTGAGAGATGTAGATAGTCAGTGGTGGGCACGATGAGCCTCTGTTTACACATTACCACCATCTCAAAGAAGGCTCAGCCTAGTGGGCTCAGAGTTATTACATCTAACAAGTGCCGGAGGGACTCTAGTTTCAAACCCACCTCTGATAGGCCACTAATAGAAACTACTACTGATAATACCACTGGTACTCCTTGCACTACGTGAGTTGTTTCTACCCTCTCTGATTACTGCTGCTGTACTTGGCCTGGTCGTGGCGTGATGTCCCACATGGTCTCTCTGTACACTCTTTTTGCACAACACTTCACACAGATTTTTTGTAAAGACAATTGTTTTTTTCTTTATTTGTCTAAACAAATACTAAGAATAAACTAAAGGTTATGGCATCTGCTGTGTTGTTGTCTTTGTTTTCTATCTCTGTGAGCAACAAATTTGCAGAAGGAATGTTTAGTCTTGGAGCTGTTCTTTCCATCTCAGTCACTTATCGCATTCAATGTCAACCATGCTGTGTTGTGAGTATCACGTGCCACATTCACACCCAGGGTCCCACTAATCCCACTGCATTGCTTTGAGCTTCCATAACCTGCCAGGACACGTCATACTGGAGCAGGCATAACAGGGATACTTATAAACAGGCCAAAGGTAAAATCATAATGCTGTTTACACTTGCTATGGATCCTGATGCTCCAGGATGGCTGCAAATCAGAACCTTCCCCATGCTTTATTATTATCCCTTAATCATCCCAGTTCACACATTTCTGATGCAAAATCTCAAAAGTATTTAAGTAAAATCACAGTAAAGGTGATGCATAACAAGAACAGAAAAAAAATTGTGATTACAGTAACAGCCATGTATTTTCATTCCAAAAATTGAATGTGGAGTTTTCCATTTATAGCACTCTTTCAGCAAATAGTAAATACATAACATAATTAAGGTTACATTGATAATTAATTTCCTTATTGATCAATCTGTTGATTATTTTCTTGATAAAAGATTGTTTTGTCTGTAAAATGCAAGCAAAATTGCATAAAATCCAGAGTAACATCATCAGACACCTTGTTTTGTCAGACCCAAATATCTTTGGGATATGTTTGGGTTCAAAGCACAAAGGTATTCCATTTATTTTCACACAATAAGAAGAGCACTTTAAAGTGAAGGTAAAACAGACAGTGATCTATTTGGGGGCTCGCATTGTTGCTTGAAAAATAAAAAAACAATTAACAGATAATCTGAATCATTGCACATTATTTTTTCTTTTGACTGATTAATCCATTAATTTAGTGAATTACTTCAACTTTAAAAACACAATATTGAATATTTGTTTTGGGAATCCTTGATCATTTACCATTAGTGTTAAAGCCAGTGACACAGATTCTTATAGTGATGGGTTAAAGACTGTAATTGGCGCTGTGTTCTTTCCATCATCTGCATCACATGGGTTAAAGAATGGAAACAGACGATCCACAACAGTACCCATTGAAAAGGTGTAGATTGGCGCCATGGTAACAGCATTATAGAAAGTCACCTCTTCCTTTTCACAGTCTAAGAACACACCAATACGGACAAGGCGGAGCGATACGTTGACCTTGGTAGGCTTTGGGTCAGTGCAGGCTTGGACAGATCCACCCGTCAAGGCCAAGGTCCAGAGACCACTAGAGGTGCCAGTAGCAGCCATCTCTCCTCTTGGAACATTTTCTTGTGCCACACCCAACCTCCATGCTGTCTTGCTGCCGACCTCCACCTCCCAGTAGTGTCGGCCTGATGTGAAGCCCTGATGGCCAAATATACAGTAATAATAGTTGAACCGTCGTGGGTTGGCTTGGCAATCTTGTGTGTCTTTATCCTCCTCAAACCAAACTGAATCACTGGACTGGGACAGGGACAGATTAGGGTGGGCGGTTTCAGGGTCAAAGGTGACAGATGTAATATCTACAGACAGAAACAGGATGAGGACAGTGAGTTTTGCTGGTGCTTTGCATGTGTTGTATTAACTGACATACTGTATATGAACATACTTGGGTAGAGGCAGCTTTTCATGTGCTTCCATATCCTGTACTGGATGGGCCCCACAAACTGGCCTGAGCGAACCTCTGTATCCACCTCCACTGGAGGAACAAAGCTGACATTAGACCTGCTTGGACAGAGAGGGAAAGGGGATGGACTGATGTCAAGCATGCGTACACGCAAGATTAATGAGTTGGCTGTAATGGT
>OMNN01002365.1:0-11089 GCA_900302755.1 Chromis chromis | reverse complement strand
TTGGTCTAAATCAGCAGTCAACTAAGATGAAATGAAGCAGCAATAGGCAAAGCTATTTATTGATTCTGCTGTCTCTGAGGTGAAACAAAAGTAGTCTTTAAATGAATGTAGCCACATCGATGCAAACAATAGATGTTATCTATCTTAATGACAAAGGGAAGTCCTTGGCTGAAGGGGAACCTCATCAAAGTTACACAGGCATAACCTTGCAACGGTGCTCAGACAGCTGGGGAAAACACACAACCTTACATATGGATGAACATTTAAATTCAGCTGTTCAAGATATTAGCCCATGACAATACGTCCCTGAAGAATGTAAACATAATTATTTATTATTTACAATCTCAAATAACATGTCTTAAAATGCTTATATTATTCTCCTTAATTGTAAATCAGTGATGCAAGTAGAATTTATGCTTCCTTATTTAAATTCATATTCAATAGAATATAATAAATGTGATCAACCAACAGGCAAAAACCAGAGGGGGTTATGGTGATGGGAATACACCAAGGAGACCAACGTGTGACTGACAATAGGTGCAAATCAATATCAAATGCAATGCAAACCACTATCTGTTCACACAATAAGAACAGAAACACCAGGATTATGGACCCTGGTCTGAGTAAATGGCTGAATGAGATAGAGATAAAGCTGGAGCAATAGAAGAAGAGGATAAATTGTGCAGTTCTGACTGAAGTGTGTCATTTTTCCACTGAGCAGATGAAGAGGAAAAAAGACCTGAAGCAGAATCAAAGGCTGCCAAAGAAAGCACGAACAACTGACCAGTGTTTGCTGATCATGGCTATAAGGGTCAAAGATCAGATGAAGAAAGCCTGTAAAGGTGAAGATGCAGCAGCCAAGCTGAGAGATGAGCTACAGAGACTGTTTAGTGAACTCAGAACTTGTGATTGTTGAACACTGTGCCCTTTTATCCAATAAACTTGCTTTTCACTGCCGAATAAAAACAAAAAAGAGACAGCAAAGATAAATAGCTTAAAGAGAGAATAGGTGCAGTGAGTCAGTGTGGCTTTAAACAGCTCCTCTAAACACAGGTGCGCCTTTTGTCCCATGAACATCACTCCTTTTGCTCAGCAGGAAGCAGGTTTTTCTACCTGAATCCAACAAAATGTCCTCTTTCCATGGATGAACTGCAGATTCAGTGTCTACAACATGGTGAAATCATGCATTCTAGGCATGACAGTGGTAGTGATCAGTAGGTAAAATTAATATAATCATGCTCTGACAATTAATTCATCTTCTATAACCATAAGGTGATTCATTATCATGCATTGAATATTGCATGATACTCATGAGCCTCAGCTTCATTAAACTCTTTGTTGTTCATTTCTTCAGTTTTATTTGATTATTTTTCAAGAAAAACACAATGCCAAACTGTTGAAATACAGTAATGAAGGGGTTGCTGACTTGCAAACATTTTCTAGTTCTTCCCATTATAGATGTTGTATTTTTTATCTGATTATTCTTTCCTTCGAATCAGATCAAACTGCTGCGCGTGTCTTTTTTGATAAGACTGGTAGGGGGGAACTAAAGTCAGGGATTTTTTTATCCTACATAAACACTTTTTTTTAATAAAAATGTTACATCTTTTGAGGAATAATTTTAACTTTTTTAGCTATGATAGTCAGAAACAATTGTTTGTTTTTTTCTTTGATTCATGAAATATGGATTAAAGAAAGTGCATTTGTCTTTAATGTAGTCTGTTTGCCCCAAGTTTACTGCGGTACAGTGTGTAAATCATCATTTTTGCCAATATAGCTTTGAATTGTATGCGATTTAGCTGGGCACTTCTCGAAGACAGCATTTCTGAAGCTCCCCTCTTTGTCTACAGGACGGAGGGTTTCTTCTGAAAAACACAGAAGGCATCTTCAAAGGCTAATGGAATTCCACTTTCTGTTTCATTTCATGAATGACAGAGCTTTGTTGGTTTTACAACATACAGTCACGCATGACTTCAGAGAGGTATTATGTAGGCTTCATATGCCAAGAGGGACTCTTAAACCCCATCCTGCATCTCTGACACTCACAAAAGCACCAAATGGCCATTGAGGACAGACAGGGCTGCATGAAATACAGTCAGGCGTAGTCCTTTTCTGCAGCTTGTGGTGTCATTGCATTTTCTTGCTGGAGGGAGAGGGAGAGCTAACCTGACACGAATTCACAAAGTGAAGTCTAGACATAGGAAATGTGCACAGACCACCCAAACTGTTTCCTAGCAATTAACCAACCTTTCAAAAGGCATTGTGTTAATGAGAGAAGCGGGACAAAACAAAAGCTAGAATCACAATATTAAATGGGACCACAGTTCATCTTAAATGCCAACACTATGGAAAAAGCACGTATTCAAACTCTGAAATTTTTAAATAGTTTTCTTAACCAATAGTTGGCCACATTAACAATCACTTATCAATTAATCGTTAAAATAACTGAAATACAGGGATGTTTTTCATATGGTATGGTAGCCATTATTTACTCCAGTCACTGTTCAGATCAATTACATTATAAATTTTAGGAATGGTTCAACTAAACAGCAAGTATTTTAAACTATATATTATACAACGATTGATAAAAAAAAAAAAAACTTCACCTGTGCAACCCTTTAATAAATGGCAAAAATTAAAATCTGAAAAATATATATAAATCTGAATAATCTAGGGGTTTCTCTTACTCAATGGTTGCCCAGGTTAACCTGGGCTGACTGGTCAGACAATTGCAAAAATACTTCTTTAGCTATTTGAATTTTAATATTAATATTCTCATGGTTCTTTGTGTTTGCTAACAGGAAACTGCCTGTAGTCCAAGCGACCACCTCCTCAGGTCACTACAGTATTTAACACAGCAAACAATCTACAGTCTTCCATTTTATTAAAGAGGCTCTACCTGGTGGTGCAACCAGGTATTACAGTCTGTCTTTTTTCACTGTCCGACATGCATGTGCCTCGTCTTCTGCCTCATCAGTTAACATATTTTTAATCAGTTAAATTATTAACGACTATTAATGGATTATTCATTAACATCCCCAACTCAAACAGATTTGTGCGTGTCTGGTTACATTACCTGTGTCTCAATTTGCACTATGCGTCACTCCAACATCTACCACTATATCTTACTGGTCTACAGTAGAGTAAAGGCTACTGTAGTGTTGGCAGCACATGTTTTGTGAACCCTAAATTGGATGTGAAGCAGACCAGCAAGGAAATTGATTACATGTTCACCTCTAGACGTGTCATTTTTGATATTTTTCCAATACGTTTCACATCAAACTGGGAGGTCCGCATTTAAAACTGCTAGAATTATACATAAACAAAATAAACATTAATGTTGATGCCTAAATCTGTTCTTTTTGATTTACTTTCATCATATTTTCACTTGAAGTCTAAATTCATGCATGAACATGTTCACTTCTGCATGTCCAAACACTGCTCAGCAAACACGCAACGCAAATATACTCTGAACCCCTGCTTTAATTCTAAGTCATAAAATATGCATTTGCTTTTGATTACTCTTGAAATTAATTCATCAGGGGGAGCGGTGACAGGTGCTCGCTGTTACTGACAAACTGCTGTGGCAGTTACTGATAACATGAGATACTTAAGTATTCTGCACTGTAACCCTCCAATCTGTCTTTCTCTCTCTCCTCTCTCTGCTTTTTCCTTGTAACATTCCTCGCTCTCGTACTCTGCCTCTCCATGACTAGCTATCCTTTCTCCTTCAGTCAGGTGACTTGAGAAATGATACCAGAACCAAAACATTTGTCACAGCAACAATCCACCCAAGCTAAATTACACCAGAAGGATTTGCAAGGGAGAAGTGGACAACAAGAAAGGATGAAGGGAACCGGGTATTTGTGAAATAAAAGCGATTTAGAGGAAACAACAGTGCAACCCACAGGTACAAACCGGGAACCGAGAGGGGGAGGAAAAGCAGGCAGAGGAGATAGAGGTGGGAAGAGAGTGTTTGGCATTGAAGTGAATGGTGTATGGTGTGAATCTAGCGTTTGTGGCAATGCCCTTGAGTTAGCAAGTGAGGCATTGAATGGTGCATTGTGGATGGGCAGTTATCTCCAAGGCTTCCCTTTCAGTGTTATTAGAAAACACATGACAGCAATGCTAGCTCTTATCGAAGAGAAAGCTTCAAGGCTGTGGAGACAAGGCTGAGAGGCAAATCTGCAGGAGGCAACTGAAATGGCAACACCCTGTCACTCTCTCCACATCTGGGCGTATAGTGTGAGTGTAGCAGTGCAAACATGGGTGGGCAAATGCAACATGTATAAATGAAGCTGAATGATTAAAGTATAATGACTGTATAACTAAGGCATGTACGAATGTTAGAGTCCTCACTCTATCAAGTATGGGGCTGATATTTAATTCATCGGCTGAAATAAACCTTTACAGTGTTTCGTTCACTAAACCTGCAACTGTTGCAAAGCTGTTCTCCTTTATGACCGCTGAGCTCTACAGTGTAGGCATTTCATTGTAGTGAAACATCATTTAGGAAGACTGGTTCGAGTGACTTTAATGAATCTTTTATTTGTCTTTTCTCAACATGCAAAACATTTCCAGACTCTCCCATTAAACAAATTCAGCTAAACTTTCATTTATCTCATGTTAATAATTTAAGCTCATCACTTTTATTAGTTTTGAACCCAGACCTTATTTGGATCAAGTACCTTGTGAAAAATATGATGTGCCAACTTTAGTAGGCCACAGCTCTCATTTTAATATGCACATTTAATCAATGCTGCATATCTTTTCCTGCTATGTATATAATTATTTTTATTATGTATAGTGAGCATCGGCAGAAACCCAATACTGCAGGACACGGATCAGGATCCAGGCCAACAAAACCTGATCAGTGCATCCAAAATAAATGATGACTCTAGAAAAAAAAAATCTAAGCCTGCTACATCCAATAAATTTGAAGAAAAAAAAAATAATTCACAGCAGAACAAAGACAAAACTAGACTGTGAAGCGGAGGAGCTCCATCAATCTATACATATCCATAATGAAACTGAGCAGAAACGTGAAGTTACATCAACTGGTTTATAATGAAGGCATTGTTCTTGTACTGGAGCGAACAAAAGGATTCTGTTCCAATCAATCCTACCTCTACTGGGAATATCATGTATAAAAACTGATCTATTGACTAGATTCCAAAGTCTAGATGCCCTATACACAAAAAAACAATAGCTATTTGATTACTACGGCAGCTCTGTCCAAGCCAGACTGCCATCACACTTTATCAGTGCTATGTATGCTTCCTTCCAAGCACATTTTCTTTTCTTTGAATTACATTCCCAGGAATATTTCCACACATTTGATTCTGGAGCTTTCTCCATTCCCTGTAGACAATATTTCCTACCCTTCTTTGGCTGTGGGTGAGCTTAGTTCCCTCTGAGTGTGGAGAAGAAAATGATGAGAGCGAGGGTTGATGGGTTGGATGGAGAAATGGGTTCCCTTTGAATAATGCAGTAGTGAAACTGGGCAATATGACCACCGTGCGATCTCCTACAGAATAGAAACAACTGTGGATACCAGCACAACTGTGCTCGTGAATTCATATCATGTGAAATGTCAGTTAAATCAAAGCTGGAGCTTGAGAAAGATTCTGGCAGTCATTTTTTAGGGATAAATAAAACATGTCAGAGATGACTCCATTGCCCTTTATTCCACTCCTCTCTTGCTCTCTCTCTCTCTCTCTGTTTCTCTCTTGAGTCTTTTCACTTACTCCATGCTCGAGCCAGGATACGTTTTTTAGCAGCAGGAGGTACAATGGGCTTCATGGGCTGCAGCACCCAGCCCTGGCCACTAAGAGCTTGTTGAATTCTATTAAACTAAAAGGGAATTTACGATACTAAAACTAAATGAAATTGTGTATTCTGCTGCCATCTTGCATTGCTGTTGCATTGACCATATTTTTCTATGTAATGACATTTTGGTTGCAAGAAGGCTGGAGTGGTGGTTATCCTACCTAAGCTAATCTAAGGCCAATTAGGCATTTGTCATGGAGTATGGCAGGCTGCTGCTGCTGCTGCTTCTCCTATTTGCTTCTTTGCATGTTGTGGGAGAGTGATGTCTTGCTTCAGGCGGGCCAGCTACATGGCTCAACACTGTCATATCAGACCAAGGGGGCACATTTATTGATTTCCCCCTGACAACCTTATATAGCCCATTAAGACCTAACTGATGTTTTAAAGAAGCAGTCTATCCAATTAATTTATACCATTTAGAGATCATTTTTCGAAAGGATAACACTGCCATTATTCTGTCCAGTTCTTTTTTTTCCTTAGCTGCTGACTAATCCCATGAAAAGACCAAAACCAACAGTGTTAGCCTGTGTCCATTGTGCTCAATCAGCCTCAAACCTATTCATTAAACTGCTCAAGATGTCAGCTTTATAAAAATCAAAGTCCATTAGAACATTTGGGCGCTGTAGGTTTAGCAGACATAACACAATTGGAGTAAATAGTACCTTTGTTGGGGACTATTTTTAACTGCATATTAATACACATTTGGTGCATTTACAGCATCAGGATTATGCATGTTGGACTGACTCAAAATACAGCGGCCATGTTCATCATAATGAAGAACCATGTCACCCATTGCAACCATGTGGCGCACTAATATTTTTCTAATTGTTTTCAGACAACAATGGAGCCTCAGGGCACAGGGGAAGAAGCTACATCAGGCTTTGGCGACAAAGGTAATAGTTTTCAGGAGGGTCAAAATATTATTGATTTGAGCTTTTCAAGGGATTTGTTAACAAGGTGGGGAAAAAGAAAATAGCCAACCTTGCTCTGTAATGAGTTATTTTGACAGCAAAACGAATGCATTTGTGTTTATGTTGACGGACTAAAGTTTAGGGTCATGTTTTTTGAGCTAAATATGAAATTCAAATTGCTTTCTGGTTGGTTAAAGTTGAAATAAAGTGACAACTGAAAACACAAAAAGGTCTTAAATTGCGTTCACAGCAGGGCTACACAATAGCTGTGTCCCAATTCAGGGGCTGCATCCTTCGAAGGACCCAGCCTTTGAAGGACCCAGCCTTCGAAGGACGCGAAGGCTGCATGAGCGTTTGTTAAATGAGACGGTCTAGCCTACGACGGACTTCCTGCTTGCATCATGACGTCCCTAGCGCCGCTCCTGTTGATTGCCGACTGCCGAATTTATATTCCGAGGATCATGATAAGACGGCGTTGTAACTTTACCTCATTTTTTGACTGAATTTCATCCCGAAATTGTAATTTTTGTTTTTAATATTTTTTATATACTTGAAGACTTGAGGGGGTTGTACTGGACTAAACTGTCTGAAAAACAAGAAGCGTTCACAGCTTGTTTAAGTCTGTTAACATTCACACTGATATGAACTTCAAATATTATAAATCGCCACAATCTCTGGGCTGAGTGTTTCTGATGAGGATCACTAAATACATGCTGTCTTCAAATATAATTTCTATTAAATATGTCATCAGATAACTTGGTGGAACTAAACTAAGTAATTTGAAGATAGTCATGTTTTCGCTCATCTACATAGAGAATTACCACCAACAGAAGCTCCAGCAGTATTTTTGTAACCATTTTAATTGTTCTCCATATAATAATTTAAATAAGGATTAAATATATGAATATTGGTGAATGAATAAGTCGTCTGTGTGGTGGCCACGGTCAGAAAAAAATCGCCACATTCTCTGTAAAATACAACACTGAAGCTGTAAAACTGGAAAGTAAATGTTTTAACTTGCAGCGGCTCACATCAATAACGCCACGTTACTTAATCCATTTTGTTCAAACAAGTTTTAATGTCTTTAACATTTGTATTGTTAGCTATTGGAGTGAGTTGTAACACAATACTTATATTTAAAACTATAATCCTCCGCCGCTGATGAATCCAGCTTCTCCGTCAGCTGTGAGCAGCTAAAACTCCAGCTGTTGATCGAACTTTCACCGGTGCGCAATGAATCTTGGGATTTTTGGGGCTACGAAGTGTTCACCGATGCATCCTTCGTATCCGTGGAAAAAAAGGACGCATCCGTCGGCCGCATTTGAAGGAGTCTTCGAGTTTTAATGAAATGGGACAGCCTTCGTCGTACCGCTGTGACGTATGCAGCCTTCAAATGCAGACTTCGAAGGATGCAGCTTCTGAATTGGTACACAGCTAATATGTTGTTTCAGCATCGACATTGCGATGCTTGGTACAAAAAGAAAACTCACACGGTTCTCCCCCTTTCCATAACTAATCTCCAACAGAAGCTTGATAGAACATAATTTACTTTTGTTCTTGGGATCTTAGATATAGAGTTTGTTTTTTTTACTTTATTTAAAAAGATGTAGATTTTGTTGACATGCAGGCTCGACGTGGGCACAGCAAAAGGAGCAAGAAACTGGAGAGAGACACTGAGAAGGAAGATTTGGATGGAAAAAGATGGTAAATGGTCTGCACTTATATAGCGCCTTTCTACCTTAGTGGTACTCAAAGTGCTTTACAATGTGTTTCGCATTCACCCACTCACACACATTCACACACCAATAGCAAAAGACTTATATGCAAGGTGCCTGCCTGCCATTGGGAGCAAACTCTGGTTCAGTGTCTTGCCCAAGGACACTTCGGCATGTGGAGGGGCCGGGGATCGAACCGCCAACCTTGCGGTCAGTGGACAACCCACTCTACCACCTGAGCCACAGCCACCTATTAAGAAACATCAGCGGTGTGGAAATATTTCAGCTATATATAGGATGATGCTGACCAAAAGCAAGTACTCCTTCTGCATTACTTTAGGCAACACAACTAATTTGTTCGACCATTTAAACCGCCACCACAAAGAGAGCTATTCAAGTCATCCGGGGAAAATTCCTGTATTTTTTTATATCACAGAAAAATCACTATTTCATTTTTCCCAATGCCGTGCAGCCCTAATTTGCTAGTCGTGGAGAAAAGCCATTTGCACCACACTTCTTCAAAATAGATGAGTCAAGCTGTGTACTCTACTTACACATACAGTATGCAAGCTGTGGTGTACTCTGTCATTACTAACACTGCTGCTTCACTGGTCCCATTGCAAACATCTCTGTCATGTTCGTCGTTGCTGCTCAACATTTCATCAGTCCCATTCCTTTCCCCCGAATCCACCTGTAGGCGCTGATTGTAGGCTTCTCCTTTGGGGGAAGTTTGTTATGTCGTCGCTTGATGCCCTCAGTGTGTTAAGCTTTAAATTATATGCTTGTAGATGAGTTATGAGTCCCGTCCTTGCAAGATATATGGAATAAATTAGGATCGCTGAATTATAACTTGGCTTATAATTGCCAAATAAATAACCAACTGCAGAAGAGAATGTACATGAAGGCGGCTGGAGACACGATCTTTTGCTCCATAACTTACTCGTGCTTTTACATTATTTAGTCAGTTTGCTGTGGAGACTGCCTTCTCCATTTCACGTCATTTCATGTCTGCATAAAGTATTTCCATATTGCTGCACAACATAAATATTCATTTTAAGCCTGGCAAAGAGCCACTGCAAACCTGGTAGATATATTATAAAATATACCTATGCAGCTTATAAAAACTACATCTTGCACACACAAGCACATTTCACTTTCATGCACCCACAACATTATTGCGTTTTTTTTTATTTTCTGCCTAGCACAGGTCACTTCTTTCAAATATCATGCAACGTTTCAGGAGGGAATGCAGCCTTGTGGAAATGCAGGTCGTATAAAAACAAATTAGGAGCCAGTTTTGAAAGGTTATCCTCAACGCCTTTCAGAGTAACTTTTTTTTTAAAAAGAAGACAAAACCCTCCAGATCCTTACATGCAAAGTTGCCCTTAAGATACTTATGCTTAATCTAATATTTATGCTATGCAAATTTGCAAAGTTGAAGCTAATTTCAAAACTTGGGATTCAAAAACGAAAACCTTCGGGCGAGTTCACTAATTGACTTGCAAATGCATCTTTGTTCCACCGCCATGCGGGCTAAATGGATGTCAATAGGTCAGGACGGATTCACCAGAAGAAAAAGGAAAGATTTCATGATGATCTATTCACTGACCCGGCGGAAACACTTTTTAGACAGTGCATAACATCTCAATATCCCCTCGGCTCACATCACTGCTGCAAGTTAAAGTCAGGTTTGTGGATCATTATTTAGAAAAAGACAGTGAGGTTTTAAAGCACAGATGGTATCAAATGGACAACCAGCCAGTATACACACAATCAGCTAGACTTTTATCATGAATTGAACTGTCACATAGGACTATATCTATCTATATCATAGAGGTGGCATACATGTCCACAGCCATCAGGCATTCATCTCCATCTGAGCAAAGTAGGACAGACTGGCAAAGCCTCTCAGTTTTTCTATTTTCTCAATTTAACAGTTCATGATTAAGATGGTTCTTTATTCCAGATTATCCAAATGTGATGAAACTGTCATGTAAAAACTTAAAACAAACAAGAAAACAGCATTATGAACTGTCAAGCATGTACTCTACAGTGTGGTGAAGACAGAGAAATATGCTCTTCCTTTTCACTGACAGTTAAAACGTGACATGGGGCAGGAGCATTCGTTTCAGTGGAGTTTTTTTTCCCGAGCAGATTTGAACCTCAAAGTGGTTTTAATTCTTAACGAGCTCGGTTTGTATGCATTCGAAGAAACTCGACTCACTTTAAAACCTTTTCCAACACGAATTACCTTCTTAAAAAAACACAAAATCACTCCACAGCCAGCGTGTTGCGCATCACAAATACAAACTTAGCACAGCTGAAATGCCAAATTTAAGAAAAATGTCGCACTTTTTTAACATAAACTGCTAAAACCAGCGTCAATGCCACTTTTCCAAAACCTCAAACCAACTACAACCACACCGCCCGTCGCGGCACACACACCTTTTTTTTCTCGAGTTTATTCTGGAGGACCGAGAGCCCAACTGTGGGGTTTTTTAGCAGCTTACCTCTCGCTAACGTGGCCGGGACTCGCAAACCAAGAAGCACGAAGACGGAAAAAGTCAGGTAGCATCCTCCCGAAAACTGTCCCATCACTGCTCTGCGTGGCTCCCTCCCCGGCGGGTCTGGGGG
>OMNN01002364.1:11236-32335 GCA_900302755.1 Chromis chromis | reverse complement strand
GTTCATCAAACCGGTGTATCATCCACACGAAGCGTTTTGGGGTCTGAAAACGATTATTTCTAAAACTAGGTCCCAGAGTCACTATTACAGCAAAATATACTTCTTCTGCATTATCACCGTGTTCACCAAACAAATATGGACCTGGCATCGTTTTCAGGCGTATCAAGTGAATTGTGGACGGACACATTTACTGAAACAGCTCCGTCTTTACGAAGAACGTTTTTGAAACTATAAGCGTTTTGGCTTCGTGTGGACGGGGCCTATATATAGAGAGATAATATATATATATATAAACTGGTTTCAGATGTTTCTCAGATTTATTTCTCTTGTATGTGACTGCTGACTGAAGTCACAAGGGCCATGACTGGCTGTTGGATGCTGTTCTTAAGTTTGCAGCACCTTCATCAGAGTCCAAAGACTGTTTTTTTTCCCCCTCTGGAACTCATTCCCAGCCAGTAGCATTCACATACAGACACACACACACTTGCATCTGCATTTGTTGTGTTATTAATATATGCCAAACATGAGGTTTGACTACAAACAGGCTCTTATAAGACACTAGAGATAAAAAAAAAAAAGATAGTGATAGAGCTCGAGTTGCCTTTTAGGCTCATGTGTTGAACAGTCAGTGCATTGTGTTTGTAACAAATACCCCCAGCACCACCCTTGGGTCTCTCTCTCGCTGAGTTCTCGTCACAGATCCAGTTTGTTTTTTCGCTCTCCATGTGATTCGGTCCCTCTCTCTTTCCTCTTCTCTACCCTTTCTCTCTCTCTCTGCTGTTTGTATTTACTATTCGAGGTGTGAAAGCTGACAGTTCAGACTCAGGGGTCATGGAGGGAGGAGAGCACTCAGCAGGGGGCAGCGATGAAAGCCCCTCTGAAGCCGAGTTCCTTTCGGGGAGAGAGGACGCGCTGATGGGAGCCCACGATGAGCAGATGAGTCCAGACTTCTCGGAGGACATGGAGGACAGTGACTCCCTGGTGTCAGAGCGGCTTCTCTCCCCCGGATCCAGAGCAGAGGGTTCGGTGCTCAGCTTCAGTCCTGACTGGCCCTTAGCCTTCTATGGAGAAGATTGTTTCAGTCCAGAGGTGATCCAGTATGCAGTAAATCTGGGACAGCACACAGGATCGCCATGTCTGAGTGTGAAAGCACAGGTGGGTAAACCTGTGAATGCTACTGCCAGTGAGTCATCTTTGACCTTAACCCTACGTGTGTGAAGAAACGGCAGCCGCATGATTTATTTAACAGGTTCTATACCACTTACTCGATGAAATATAATTCATAAAGTATGCTTGTTATGAGGTTTTGAGTAATGTGCCCACAGCAGAAATAAAATGAAGACTCTCGGAATATTTCCATCAAAATTATTGTTCAAATTAATTCTGTTGCATTGCTTTATATTCATAAACTGCAGATTCAAATTTCTAAGCAGCGTTTAATCTAAGTGCTTATTAAATACAGTTGCACATCTTAGCTTCATTCAGCACTTCACCTGGTTGAGTTTTTTGATAAAGTGCAGGAATTATTTTCCTGTCTGTAATGAAGTGGCCTCGGTCAGGCTTTGGGGTAAATAGGCCCAGAACATGTGGGGGACTTTAAGATAATTGGCATATTATTCCCTCCAAACTGGATCTGAATATTAATATGTTGAACTTAGCCCTTGGCAGAGGAAGCTATTATCATTTGCCAAAGAATATTAATGAATAGTCTTTGTGTTTGCACACTTTGATAGCACCACTGCTCCTTGAGAAGGGTTGTGTAAGAGCTAATAACACACCTTAAGAGCTGCGACTTCTCACTCATTTCACTTCAAAAGAGCTGTTGCGCTCTGTTGCCACGGTGAAGAGAGGGAAAAAATAAAACGCTGCCCCCATACACACTGAGAACACCCAACGGCTGCTTTCAGTGAAAGGCATGTGGTGCAATTTTAGGGCCTTTGTATGATTCTGTGTGATTTCCTTTGAACAGGAACTGCAGCAGCAGCTGGTAATTGAAACAAGGAATCTAAAGAAAACAAGAAATTTCTACCAAAAGCTGATTCAGCAGGAGAGAAAAAACAAAGGTTGGGTGCCCTTTTTAAAACAGTGCTGGAGTATGGAAATGACACATATAGCATAGATTCCAGTATGACTGATGATACATTGTGTGTGTACTGTTTTCTAAAGGTTCTGAGAGCAAAGTGATGCTCTCCAAACTCAAGTCGCATCTTGAAGAACTGAAATCCAAGGTTGCGTTCCTGGATTCTGTGAAGAAATACCTTGAGGTACTGACTTTTTACCCCACACTGCTATTCCTCATGCATTTTCTAACAATCTGGATCTTCTAACCTTTGATATCCTTTCTTTCATTTCTCCAGATCCTGAGTGTGGACCAGTGGGGTTTGGAGGTTTCATTATTGCCCTCTTTGGCTGTGGGTGAACCTGACTCTCTGGACCTTCAATCCTCTGAGGACGCCTCTGTTCTTAGCTTTGGTACCAGCAAAGGGAAGAGCAGTCTGCAGGCTGGGTCTCCTTTGGGCCTCATGGCTTACCTCTACGCCAGGTATTATTGGTGAAGGTTGAAATTCAAAATGTGTTAGCCATTGTTTTTTTTCTTCTCGTCAAGGCATGAGATCAGATGAATTTTGATAATGTCTCAAAGCTTTGGGCACTCCCTGTGATCCAAGTTCTTTGCTAAATTATTTACCCTCCCCGACGCGTTTGATGTGTCCAACAAAGAGATTTCACAAGGACTGGTTTAAAAATTACCAAATTAGAGCAGGAAACTAAAGAAGATCATAAATGACACGTCTGTTGTTGAACAGACACGTCTTTCCTGAAATAAGAACTTTTATTATAGTTGGTTTTGCAGCAATACTTTACAGGTCTAAGTAGTA
The DNA here is from genome assembly GCA_900302755.1 of Chromis chromis. Classification (NCBI taxonomy): domain Eukaryota; kingdom Metazoa; phylum Chordata; class Actinopteri; family Pomacentridae; genus Chromis; species Chromis chromis. The sequence continues at coordinate 29,459 of OMNN01002364.1, read as the reverse complement.
TGTTAAGCATCACTCAGACCTCTCAATAATTTCCTGGTAATCAAGCGAATAGTTGGTGACCCTTCTTCTCACTTAATTTGCTGCCTCAGTAAACATTTCCCTAATGAGTTTATGGTCTTCAGTGCTACTTTCGTATCTTCTTCAATACAGCTTTGTTCTTATTTTGTAAATTAGGCTACCATTTAGAGTAAAATAGATGAAAAAACAGGATCTGTTGTAGGACTACCTCATGATTGACAGGTTGCTACTGTATCGGTGTGTTTAGTGTCCTCAAGTTGTTAGTCAGATACACCGCTCGCTCGTTTCGTCTGGTTTCAAGAGACCAAGATGGCGACCGTCAAATGTCAGATTTGAGGCATGAAAATGGTAGTCTGCATACTAATGGGTTGCATCACTGTTGTACGTCCATCTTTTAATATAGTCTATTATGAAATAGCTGTAAATATCAGGTGGTTAGCACTGACATTTTTAGCATGCCGATGTTAGCATTTAGTTCATAGCATCATCGTGCCTAATCATAGCTTTACAATGCTTCAAACATAGAGTCTACAGCAGGGGTAGCCAATCCTGGTCCTCGAGAGCCCCTATCCTGCATGTTTTAGATGTTTCCCGCTTCCAACACACCTGGTTCAAATGATCAGGATCGTTATCAGGCTTCTGCAGCGCTTGATGATGAGATGATCATTTGAATCAGGTGTGTTGGAAGAGGGACACATCTAAAACATACAGGATTGTGGCTCTCGAGGACCAGGATTCCCCAACCCTGCTTTAGAATGTGCAGATCAATGAAGATGATATCTCTCCACTTACCTCATGCCACTTGCTGCAGCTCAAGCACACCAGCTCCCCTACAATTCTGCTCAAACACTGTAAAAATACCATAGGCTACACAGTGGCAACTTGTAATATTGGAGCAAATCAGCCTAATGGAAAAGAAATCAGAAGAAGAAGAATGGTACGGAAAGCCACACCCTGCAAGCAGACAGGTTGGTTTCTGAGGATTGTTACTAATGAGATCCCAGAAGTCTGAGTCCATGTTTTTGAGACTGTCATCTGCAGTTTCAAGGTGAAATAGCTGAGCCATGACATTGACTGCTTATTTCATTCATGATGTGTCTTCTAGATTATAAACACACTATGTTTACAAGTTTAAAAACGTTTACTGGATGGGGTGTTTAATAACCCGTTTAAGAATTAGCTTTGGGTTATTCTATATCTTCTATTGCTCATAAATCCCAGCAGAAGACCAAACCAACAATCCTTACTCTCCAATAATCCCATACATGCTTTAGAGTGCGGTAAAATACTACTAATAAAAATTACTCTAGTTTGAATTTTAACCAAACACATTTATGTTTTATTCGTTTCTCTTGCCCACCCACTCACATTGTCGCTCATATATTTGTTTAAACATCATTTGAAGTTGCCATCCTTAATTCTAATGTGACCTGTAATCAATGACACTCTAACTGTTGTTCTGAGGTCTGGTGAGTCTGGTTTGTATATGTTACTATGGGAAACGGTGTCAACAATGAAAGAAATGAGGTCAGCAACTTCCACTGCCTCAAGCTGTTTTTTACGACTTAAAGCATTGATAAGGCTTGTTTTCAGTTTATTCGAATGTTGTCTTTTCTAACAGCATAACAAATCCAGTAGTACTTTAGTCAAACTGCAGATTTAACTAAACAGAGAGGATCTTCATGAATTCCCATCTGTTAGGTAGCCCTCATGAGACCCACCAGCTCTAACACTGTTGTGGTTTTGGATAACTTTGGTATGACGTTACTGCTGCCTCACACTGAAAGGAGCTATTAAAGTAAATGAAGTCACCTGGGAAAGATCCCCTCTGGAGATTCTTTTTAATAAATGTTTTGTGCACAAGTAAGTGAGAGGAAATCGAGGTGTAACACACACGGAAGGACTGGGTGGTAAGGATGGTAAGAAGGTGCTTAAAGGGGTCCCAGGAGGAGTTGACTATGTTGACCATGGTCAGGATGAGGAACTAGAGAGAGGAAACGATTCTCTGTTAATCATGTGTTTCCACTGGAGCTATTCATATTTTTCATTAAACTGTGTTGGTTAGTGAACTTTATTCTCTGTGATCCTTTTCATTGCAGAAATGCTGCTGTGGAGGGCTACATCCAGCAGTTCTTGTATACTTATCGTTTCTTCTGCACTCCTGAGCAGTTACTGCAGTTCATAATGGATAAATTCATCTGTGCTGCAAGGTACTGCATATCAAGAACCTCATGACAACACAGAGGAGCAAAATCATAATACACGACAGCATACAGTATAAAATATTTCACACAAACTTTATGATGACAGTGTTTGTTTTCCACGCCAGGGAAGGTCCAGATATGTCAGGAGACAGTGAAAGGATCTTCCATCGCAGTTTGGATCTGCTCCAGTTCTGGATAACAGACTGTAAACCAGTAGACTTCACACCAAAGTCCAGCCTTGTGGACATGTTAGAAAACTTCCTTAATACTGAGGTAGCCACTCGTGTATGCCTTTTGTTCTGCACTGTACAGGAATTACTGAAATCCATCACTAGATGACATCAGTGAAGTGTGTGTTATGGCTCTAAAATATACTTTTAATCAATTTCAACCACTGAATTTGTCATTGACTCTTAACACTTACCAAGTCTCTCTATCTGCTCCTGAAAAAAACTGATTCTAAAATATAATGGTCAGATACATTCAGGAGTTGCCTCGTTTTATTTTTGCACAGGTGATTCCTGTTGATAGCCAAGGTGAGGCTCTTCTAGCTGGTCTTCATGGCCTTCCAAGTATGATTACTGCGAGTCAGATGAGAGGAAGCCTACTGAGCCTGGATGAGGACGATGACGCTGTGTGTTTGCATTCATCTACCGAGGATCTTGGCAGAAAGGTCGGTATTTGATTTGTTAAAGATGAAAGATTTACTTATGCTGCTAGTGGCAACCCCACAAACATTACAGATTCAGGAAGGTTTGCAGTGTTTAAAACCAGTTGGTGCAAAATTGTTACCACCAGTGATTACCATTTATTCATTTAGTTTTCACTGATTTTATTTATTATCCCACACTGATGGACTTTTAGGTTTTGTATTGTTTTATGTAGCGTATTTATTGCTCTGTGTTTGTCTGTGTTGTTGTTTTCTGTACCTGCCCAGGGACAACACATGCAAATTAGTTGCTAGCTAACTCTGGTGCAGTTACTTTTAATTGAGTGCTCTCCCTGCAAAATAAATTAATAAACTATAAAAATACTTGTGCCACTTTATGCATGCAAGTACTTCCTACCTAAATCCATACCTGGCATGACTAGACATTTTCAAAGGGGAACATAACAGAGAAAAACGGTTATGCTCTTATTCAGAGAAGACCAGTTTGCTTATTACTGTTAAATAAGAGGATATGTTAAATACATACCATTCTACAGTCAGTTCACATTGTCATATAAGCAGTGTGTTAATAATTAAAAACACGTCTCCACAAATGTCCTGTTCTCTTCTCTTCAGTGGAGGATCTCACGAGTGGTGGAGACCTCTCCGTCCATGTCCAAAGACAGAGCCTTCTCCATTGCTGCAGCCTTGCCCATGCCTTGCTACGGCACCCTGATGGATGACATCTCTAACGTTTGCCTGCACAGTGAAGAGCGACTCCCCTTCAGCCAGAATGAATACAGCGCACAGCACATAGCCCAGCAGCTGTCCCTCCTGCAGCAGGTAAACACATCCTCTATGTACATTCCACCGCCTGCTGTTGTTGTCTTTTTAAACCACTAGAGGGAGACATGTCTCTATAAATGCACAGCAAGGCAAGTCATGATCTGATTTTGACTTAGAACTCTTGTAATGCAGGAGATATTCCAAGGATGTCATCCAGTTCATTTCCTCAACTCCAGAATACAAGGAGTCTGGGACAAAGTCTTGACCCCGAACAAGTGAGTACAAAAACCTGTAAAGGCTGCATTAGCGAGGTAGTTGTTCCGCTATGAGTCTCCAAAATAGCCTCGGTGCTGCTGGGCATAAATCACAAGGTTCCCGTACTCTATTGAAAAAGGATTTTTGGTGTATAAAAAGTGGATTCAGAGTTTCCCACAGTGGTTCAGATGTGGTGACTGTGAGGGACATATGATTCACATCACTTTCATACATCATCAGACATTCAGTGACCCCTCAGGAAGCGTACAGAGGCACTGTTAACGTACTGGTTAAGCCTCTTCGCTTATTCAGTTCATCACCGATTTGCAGTGTTAGTACTTCTGCACAGTGAACTAAGTCCTGTTGACTTGGTAATATGATTAGTGCATAAAATATACAGATACTGTATACACCATATATGTATTTCCTCATATAGTTTCCATCAAAACTTTTACAAGATTTTATATACATGAATACATTTCGATAAATATGACTTTATATTACCGTACAATAATTTATGTCCTCATGGGGATAGTAAGATGCTGACCCTCATTTTTCTCAAGCTGCAGGAGTGAAGGATAATAAACTGACTAGATGAATGAAAAAATGGTGTAATTCACCAGTACAAATGGGCCTTGAATTCAAACAGTCTTTATTTCCATAGCTTAGCCTTAGCAGTATTAAGGTCAAGGTCAAAGGTCAAATTTATTTATAAAGCACATTCACTACAAATCAAGCTGCCCAAGGTGCTGTACAAGCCAAATACAAATAACAAATCAGTAATGGCAAAAACTGCAATGAAACAGGCATTAAAAATAAAATACAGTAAAACCATATAAACCACAATAAAACCAACACAAAACAATAAATCAGTTAAGACCAATGCTCAGGTCAACCTGTGGTAAAAGCCAGTCTATAGAGGTACGTCTTCAGTAAAGATTTAAAACGCTCCAGTGTTTGTGCAGATCTAATATTTAAGGGCAGGCTATTCCAGAGTCTGGGACCTGCCACAGAAAAGGCTCTGTTGCCTCGAGGTTTAAGTTTAGTTCTTGGAGTGGTTAAAATCAACTAAAAAACAGGACCTCATGGTTCTAACTGGAACAGGAATTCAGAAAGACAGGAAGGAGCCAGACCATTCAGGGATTTAAACAGCCAAAGAAGAAGTTTAACCTGGATCCTATATGTAACAGGAAGCCAGTGTAAAGAGGCCAGGACTGGGGTTATATGTTCCCGTCTTTTAGTACCAGTCGACAGGCGAGCAGCTGCATTCTGAACCAGCTGAAGACGATGTATAGAAGACTGGTCCAGACCACAATACAGAGAGTTGCAGTAGTCCAACTGGCAAGTAATGAACATGTGAATAACATGTTCAAAGACTTCAGCAGGAAGGTAAGGCTTCACCTTGGCTAACTGTCTCAGGTTAAAAAAAAAAGCTTGATTGGACTACTGCACTCACCTGTTTAAAAAGCTTAAAAGAACCATCAAAAAACACACCAAGGTTTTTTACATGCGTTTGACAGTATGAAGATAAAGAGCCCGAAACACTATAAGCACCATCTAAAATAGCAGGATTGCCAAAAATGTATTAGTAGTAGAAGGAGAAGTAGTAGCAGCAGTAGAAAGAGTGTGTTTTTTCTAAGGTGCGTTTTTAGCTTTGGTTAGTTGACTTTTTTCCCTCCAAAATAATCTATTTAGTGTGTATAGGAGTCATTTTTGTCAATAAAGTAGTATCACCATAAGCTATTACCCCTAACCTAATAACAGAGCAAATGACACCCACCCTCAGATAGAATGTATGTTCAAGTTATTTTTATTTAAATTTGATCAAAAAGAATTAAACATGAAAATAGTTTAGGACTGCCTTTAATTCTTTGCCAGTAAAATGAACAATGATGAATATGTGTTGCAATCTAAAGCATTCTATTCTGTTAATAATATGATTATTTTACAGTATGGGAAAAAATTTTTTTTAAGTTAATCTGCAAATAATTTAGCAATCTATCCACTGTTGTTTTATTTCTTATTTAGTTTCACAAAAAAATATGCAAATGCACATTTTGTTTAAGTGGCAGTTTCCAGCATAGATTTGAATACTCCTCTGTTTTCCCCATCAGGAATGTGTCACCCCACATCCCACCAGCAGAGAGCAGCAGTGTGCTGGTACATGAGGGGACACCAGCAGACACCTACCTTCAGCAGCTGCTCACATATGCTGACAGTGTCACTAACTGGATCTCTGCTGAAATAGTCATTTGCGACTCTGTCAAGGTGAGAGGAGACATAACTCATGAAAGTAGCAGGGTCAGTTGGGAAAAAAAGGCAGCCATTACTGTCACAGCATGGGCTTTGATTTCTCTTCGGACATAGACTGTCATGTCAGTCACAGCCTTTCTCCGTATGTTCTTTCTGTTTCTTCTCTGGTTTCATGGTTGAATGGTTTATAGACAAGAACATACGGACCTGGAAACCGGCACAGCTGTCATTAGTGTTCTATAAAAAGCTGAGAAATAAAAAATAAATGATTACTATTAGTATTATCATGCTTGTAGTTGTCCCATAGGTGCTTCCTTGTACACTAGACACACTAGACAAAACGTTCAGATCATTTCGGGACATCTGTGCAGCCGTTCAGATTACTGATTATTTCTCATACTGACACAACAAATACTTTTTTTGACACAGCATTAGTACCATGAGGATTTTAAAGTGATGGCATTCTGTCATTAGGACATAAAACACTTTTAAATTAATGCATCATTTGTTGTAAATGTGAGATTGGACAGTACATCAAGTGATTTATAATGCATAATAAATACACTAATAGATAAATGACCAAGTCAAACTAATAGCAGCTTATCAAACTGTCCAAATAACTCATAGTTTATTTATGTTTTCCTTAATAATGAAACTTCTGTTGATGTGTCGTGATGTTTTGTCTGACAGCAATTTAAGTTTTCATTGTTACTTGGCTAGCTGTTTCCATATTTCGGTTGCTACTTTAACCTCCTGAGACCCTGCGTGCACGTATGAATTGAGGACATTACATTTTGACTTGACAAAAGCAAAAAAAAAAAACCTAATCTGTTCATTTCCAGCAATTGTCATGAAAATATGAGTGAAGTTTGTCAGGACTTTATGTGAAATTTTGTCTGGAATTTCATGAAAAAATATCCTCAATTTTAATTGAAATGTTTGGACATTTTAGTCTATTTTTTATTGATTCATTGATTTTCTAAAACTTTTAGTGAGACATTCAGAGTGATACAAAAAAATGTGAGTAATTTTGAATTTTCTTGGAATAATTCAAATATTTTGAAGACATTTTTGGGAATATTTTGGAATTTTTCCTGTATTTTTCTCAATTATATTTTCTTGGAATAATTAAAATATTCAAGAATTTTGTATACATTTTAATGACTATTTTGGAAATTTTACTTTATTTGTGTATGTGGGGGTTCTTGTAACTTTTCTTACACATTTTCACATTTTTTTCTAGGACATTTTAAAGAACCTCCAAAGGTTGGAGAGCTCAGGTCTCAGGAAGTTAATGATTAATCCACATTCAATATGTAGTTATGGGGAGACCTCCTTAAGACTGAAATGAAAAAACTTGACATTACAGAAAAATATTTTTGACTTTAGTTATTTGGATCGGACTTTTACTAAGTGCTATGTAAAATAAAAATATACTCAGATTTGTTTTGATTGAGTTCAGGACCTAACCTGATGACAGCTGCTATGTAGCAAATTATTTAATCTGAGCTCATAAAGTGTAGCTCTCCTGTACTGCTCACCTGTTTGATGTGCAGAAAAGTACACATCCTGACTGATCCTGTCTCCATGACAGAGAGCATTTGTGATCAAAAGTAATCAATAAAGTTGGGGGCAGTGGTGGTCTAGTGGTTTGTGAAGTAAACTTGTAACCGGTGGGTCGCCGGTTTGAGTCCCCGGACTGGAAAGAGGTTGAGGTGGGAAAGTGAGAGCGACCGCTTGTCCCAGTCACCACCACTGTGGGCCCTTGAGCAAGGCCCTTAACCCCTGACTGCTCCCCGGGTGCTGCACCGCAGCAGCCCACTGCTCCTAGTATGTATAGTTAAGGTTAACTTTGAATAGGATGGGTCAATGCAGAGAGGGAGTTTCCCCAAGGGGATCAATAAAGGTTAGATTATAGATTATACTGCACTTGTTCCTATGTGTGTAAATGTAGCGACTTTCTCACTTTGGAGATGCACATATGAATCCTGCTGCTGTCTGATCTGGATGTTCAATCAGACATGACACTGACACATTCAGTCGCTGTCAGATTAACAGAAAGGATTGCATGCCTGAAAAGGGTTTAACTGACACTTTAAGCATCTTTGGCACAACCTCAGTTCAAATTTCAATTTCTTTCATCATTCAACTTGATTTTTGGAGTGCATCCACCTCTTCCTCCCCCCATGACCTTTTAGTTCTTGAATAGAATAATCCTACTGCTAGAAATTAAAATTCTGAATGCTTTCTGCAATTACACTTGATGACTTCTGCTGCTTTCAGGTCTTGAACTTCAAAGGCTTTACTGCAGCTCCCATTCACCATCTCAGATACAACTGCAAACATTGTAGCTTGTTCACAGTGTTTGTTATTGTCAGTTTAACTGCCTTTCTAGTAAAGCGGATGACGAGTACAATTGTCGAACACAATGTGAACTATACACTTTGGCTACGTATTGTATTTTTCTTATTTTTCCTGTGCACATGCTTCATTATGCAGTCAGATGTGGCATTCCGCTGTAAAGTCACTCGATTTTTGCATTTTGCTTTTTTAGCATTTCTCCTCCGTTTTCCTCGTCATTGCAAGCTCTCCTTTCTTGCAGACACAAGTTGCTTTGCTGACGAAGTATCTGTGGATAGGAAAATACTGCTACGAATCAAGGAACTTTGCCACGGCCATGCAGGTCCTCGGAGGTCTGGAGAACGTGATTGTCAGACAATTACCAGTAAGGCTGCATATCATAAATTCCATCTCATTCAAGCTCCGAGTCTGTGTAATAAATCACATGCCCTCAAGTTAAATGTTTTCTTCAACTGTGATAGAACTTGGACGGTATTCAATTAGTTTCACAAATGAGAAATTAACATTAATGCATTCAAATAAGATGTAGAGAGTGTGAACGCACTGAGGAGGAATGTGGAGGAGTAATTACAAAAAATTCAAAGACACCAGTGTTGAGAAAATAGAATACATTTCCATATTTTCATGTGAAGGCAGGTTATACTCATTGACTCAGGTATTACAGTGAAGCCACTGTATAATCCACCTTCATTTCGGTGATTCTAAATAAAACCACCTACTCTTTTTGCCAACAGGCTTGGAAACATCTGGCTTCTAAGGTGTGCGAGATCCTGGAGGAGCTCCGAGCCGTGCAGGTGTGTGTGTGTTTGAGAAGGCACACATGGATGGTGTTTGTAACTGAAGGCTAGAATGGCCACATATTGTGAAACTGGGCTGCAGGGCAAACAAATCAATAGAAAAACAGCTTCCAGCAAGTTGCCTGTGTGCTGCGAGCTTTACAGCTGGCTCCTTCTGAAAGTTAACCTCAAAAGAACCTGGTGCATCAAACAACACGCATCACTTCCCGACTTTCCTATTTAGCTGTAATCGCTGTAAGACAAATTGTGTGCTCTGTCAGCTTTCAAATCTAAAGAGGTTGCATTTATTGGAAATGCTCAGTCTTCCAGCTATATCACGCCGCTAAATTGGACATGCTTATCACTGCTTCAAGTACATTTGGTTAATTGGAAATTCTTTTCCAGTAAGAACTCGGTTGTTTGCTGTGTGTGATAAATGACTCCCCTCCTCAGGTTTTTCTGAAGAGCGATGACTTGTGTCTTATGGGGGGAGAACACACCAAGAAAAGGCCCACCCTGCCTTCAGCGCACATCCTGGCCATGCATGTCCAGCAGCTGGAGATCGGAGCCTTCACGCTCACTACTGGAGCTTACAAGTGGACCAAACTCAGGTACGCTTTGGTCGCAGTTGATGGTCACAGTGAATAAAATCCAAAGTTTTTATTTAATACATGTTTTATGGCTGAAAATGACATGAACAAGTGGAAAAAGATGTTAAGGAAGTTCATTCTATGGTTTAACTACTTTTCCTAAAAATGCCATGTTAAAATTATTCATAACCTTTCAAAGACAAGGGCTTTATTTGCCAGCAGAAATCAAACAATTGCTTGCAGTCTTTCTGCATGTTTCCTCTGGGAGTTTGTTCCACTCCTCTTGTGATGATCTCCAGGTTGCTGAGGCTGGAAGTCTTCCTTCCATCAGTCTGGTCTTCAGTTCTCTCCACAGATTCTCGATGGGATTCCGGACTGGACTCTCGACCACTTTGGCTGTATGTTTCAGATCATTGTCTTGTTGGAAGGCTCAATACTGCCCGAGGATAAGTTATTCTGCGGACTGCCAGACGTTTTTCTCCAGAATTTTAATGTCCTCCATCTTTTCTCATGACGCTGCTTACTTTTCCTTTGCTTCACCAAACAAAATTCAAGTCCCTGTGCCGAAATAACGACATTTTCATCTCGGAGAAGTGGGATCTTCCTTGATTAACACCAATGGAGACCAGCAGTTTGCAGTGTCTGCTGGAGTCTCTGTATTGATACATTGGTAATAGGTTTGCTCACATTCATCAAGATGGCCTTTGTGGTGATCCTTGGACCACTACTTCTTTTCTTCCCAGTGAAAGAGTCACTTCTGGCTTCCTACCACATCCACTGAGATTTTTCAGTGTGGAATTTTTGATTCTGCTTTGCACTGTGGCTACTAGCACTTGAAAACACTTGGATATGACTTCATAGAGTTTTCCATCATGTGAGCAGCCACAATGTGCAGTTCTCTCCAGTGATGGTGAATAATAACAAGCTCACTAAACTCTTTGGTTTTAGCCATGACTTGCAATAGACTAGCAACTGACTAGAGAACTACTGCACCGGCTGTTTTCAGTTTGTAGTGTAAAGGGGCAGTGGTGGCCTAGTGGTTTGTGAAGTGAACTTGTAACCAGTGGGTCGCCGGTTCGAGCCCCCGGACTGGCAAGAGGTTGAGGTGGGGAAGTGAGAGCGACCGCTTATCCCCGTCACCACCACTGTGGGCCCTTGAGCAAGGCCCTTAACCCCTGACTGCTCCAAGGGTGCTGCACCGCGGCAGCCCACTGCTGCTAGTATGTATAGTTAAGGTTAACTTTGAATAGGATGGGTCAATGCAGAGAAGGAATTTCCCTAAGGGGATCAATAAAGGTTAGTTAGGTTCTAGATGCTCTAGAACATGGTAGAGATCACCAGGACCATTTGAAACATTTGGACTTAGAGGTTTTTATAGAAATGTAAACCAAAAATATATATAAATAGTTTAAATTCATCAATAATATCCTTAACACAACATCTTACCACCTTTTGTCACTTGTTAATGCCATTTACAATCAGAAGACACTTATTGGTCAAATAAAAATTCACCATTAATCAAAATTTGGCATGAATAATTTTGGACTTAACTTTAAAATTCATGTATTTATTTATTATTCTTATATATACACAATTACTAACACTTTCTGACCAATCACCATGACTATTTACTGACTGATTCCAACATTGTAAGGCGTAGCTCATCTATTCAGCACTGCTGCAGCAGCTAACAGCAAATGATATATTTGTAAAACTGCTCCCAAAGAAAGTCAGTGTTATGAAACTGGTCCATTATTTGCGCTAATTTACCAACGGAATGGTAACAAGCAGCCAAATTCCACCCACACAACGTGAAATATTGCTACTTCTGGTGTCAGTAGGAAGATAAAAAGACAGAATATCTCTGCAGAACACTTTCTTGTTGCTGAGAATCATAAAGTGAACGACTGCAATAAAAAATGTTCATAAGGAAAAGTGCTCTCTTCTATCACTGTAATCATGGTTTTACTGCATGCTGGATTTTCATTACGCTAAAGGAGTGATGCTGGTTAAACATGCATACAGCCTGTGAAATCAGCCTGGTACCTATCCCTGTAGTGACACAAAATATGATCAGTTACTGTCATTAACTTGAAATTAGCTCACTCCCCACATCCCGTGTATCTGTCTGTGACAAAGTTGGCCAACTCGCTAAGAGGACGCATTTTCCTGTGTCCTTCTCTTTCGCTCCAATATGGCTGACCAGATGCTGAGGTCACAACAAGTGGCGGTTGGATGGTAATGGCACAGCTGTTGAATTTGGGTTGTTGGTAGGAGTGCCAGTGTTACACCAGATGGCGTCTGTGGGATGGGGTGTGATTGGAAAAGAGGTTTCAGGCCAGATGCTGAGAGGTGACTGGGTGTAGCCAGATGCTGGGGTCAGGAGATCTCGCAGAGAAAGGCAGAGACACAGCTGGTTACCGTGGACCCTGGGTTATCCCAGCTCTCTCCAAATCAGGTCACAGACAAAGCTGCTGATGCTGAGAGGAAAACTGATATAATATGTACCGAGATTAACAGTATATTCTTCTGATGTTGTCACTGTTCCTTTTTTCTGTCCATCCTCGTCCATCTGTCATTGTTTCTAGGAGCATAGCAAAGGTTGTGAGCCAGGTCCATGCCTTCCAGGAGGCTGTCTACCCTTACACCCCAGACCGGGAGCTGCAGGCGTACCTTCGTCGCCGAATCGCCCGGTTTGCCACCGCTGACATCCATCGCTTGGCCGGCGACAACGATGCCAACTTCCAGCAGTCGAGCGAGCGACAAACGCGGAGGATCCAGGACACGCTGAGGAGGGTTAAGGCCACCTTCCAGTGAGACCTGCCTCAGTCACACTTCTGAGCCCAGAGTCAGACACCAGCACCAGGTCAACATCCCATGTCAAAGCCCAGACTGTGGCTCCATGCCCAGACCACAGCCTTCTGTTGTCCTGGCAGCAGAGCCTAGAGGACTAGAAAACTTTTTCTAACGTTATATGTTCACTATTTGTCAAACACTCCCTAATATAAGTCGGTAGTATTAATTTAGACTCCAAGGCAAATTGCATTCTTAACATACACCCATTATAAACAGGTTTTGCTATTGATCCCACATCTGGTTGATTCTGATATTAGCATATTTTCCTACATAATGACAAAAGTAATGAGTGATGTTTGTAACTTGCAATGATTCTATCTAAACTCATGCTGACATTCTTTGTCGTCATTTGTGCAGTGAGCCTGTGATTTTCTTGCTAAGGCCTCCATATAATCATATCTGGACTAACTATGGCAGCACTGTAGAATGCATGTCCAATGTCAAAACTAGATTACCTAAATGGAAGGTAGGTGGACAACTGCACCAGGTTCTGAGACTCCTGTGGGGCCCTAAAAGCCAAAATTTCAAAATGTAGCAACGTGGTAATACGGTTAATCGTACGTTTGTATTGGGTTGGCACCACTAAAGCACAACATCATCTGATATGTTGGGTCTTAAGGGGGAGTCCTACTTTTTTTTAGCCATGCTAGGATTGGAGTTTTTCAGTGAGTCTACCATTTTGGTCTAGACTGAAACTTCTTCAAAACCACTGGATTCATTGCCAAAGCAGTTTTGTGTAAAATATTCATGTTTCCTAAAGAACGTTTCCACTGTTGTGTATTGTCTTAAGTTAAATATCTCAACAGCTATTAAATATATTGCCATAAAATTTGGTGCAGATGTTCATGTCCCTGTCTGAACTCAACTTTAGTGATCTGTTAACGTTTCAATAAGCACCATCATGAGGTCAAAACTTGTATTTCATCAATGCCTTGGATGCAAACGCACTGCGCTTGGATTCAGCATGTTTGCAGTGTCATTGTGAGCATGTTAGCATGCTGCCATTAGCATTTACCACGATGCACCGCAGTGTTTGAGCATAGCCTTACAGGACTGCTAGCATGGCTGTCATGGATGTGCTTTAAGATTCTGGATTCAAACCTGGTACCAAGTGACTTGCAATGAAAACTGCACGCACATAAGCAAAAAAACATTTCCTAACTTCCCAGTTTGTATCCGTGTTGTTAAACCGAGACACTATTTTCTGGTAAATTTTGTTGTGGGCTCAGATTTCTCTGAACATCATCGTTGCCAAAAGTGCTAAAAAAAAAAAAATTTAAGACGTCATCGTTGGTCCTTCAGTCATGAAACTCTTTTGCAGTTCCATTTTGATGATTGTTGGTCATAGTGTCTCTTTAGTGACAGGTTTTTAAAGCTGTATTTATAAAATGCTAGTGTAGTCAACCAATCATGTAAGTTCAGACACTACCCCACCCCAAAAGCTCCTGACTCACCTTTGATAAGTACTGTCCCTTGAGTAGGGTTTTTTAGAATTGTTCCCCAGGATCATAATTTGGTTACTTCGTTGCAAATGCAGGTCTAAGATGTGGGTTCCTCAGCTTGTTCTTAATCCCCTGGAATAGTCGAAATGGACAAAAGAATCCTTTAGAGTGCACACTTTCAGCATGTTCTGAAAGGCATTCATTGCGTTGCACTCTGGTCTACACACAAAGCGACAGAAATAGCTGTGCAGTGAAAAAAAAATAGCTTAAGGGAGAAATTGAAATTCAGGCTCTTTTCTCACCTCTGCACAGCTGGCCAGTCACTGCATGAAGTGGGTGTAGAGGTCAGATTGTTGGACACACCTCATTATTTCAGCTGATACAGTGCTTGCAAGGTGCATATTCCTAAATTAAATGACGTTTAGAGTGCCCCTCCACTAATGATTAAACCCTAAAACTCATCTGTGTTTATCAGAGTTACATAATTATGAGGGGTTTTTTACATGAAAATAATCCCCTCATGCCTTAAAATGGCTTGGATGTAACTGTGCAGTGGTGCTTCCTCTAGAATGTGCACATCTATGACGTTCCCACTCACCTTTGACTGTTCAAATGCTATAAAAAATTACTCGATGTGATAAAGAGCACTTTTCAAAATCCTACTGACAAAATGATTCACAAGAAGAATGTAAAATTATCAAGGTTTAAAAGACAGATAAACAAGCCTTGGTGTATAAAAATCAATACAGTGTTGGAAAAAGGTAAAAAGATTTTTTTTAAAGGCAGTTCAAAGGAAATTAAAGCTTAAGTAAAATCAGAAAAGGCTCTCTGATAAAAGTATGTTTTAGGAAGAGACTTAAAGAGATCAACTGACCTGATTTCCTCAGACAAATCATTGCAGAGGGGCCCTTGACTGCAGGCACGCTGTCTCCTTTAGCTTTCAATTGGGCCCCTGGAACAGACAAAAGACCCCTGGCTGAGGATCTTAAAGTGTATTTATGTGTGTACAGTACTACAAGGTCGATATACTGTAGCTTGGAGAACGGCAATGAAGGGCCTTAAAAGTAATGAGTAAAACTTTAAATCTGTCCTAAAGCATACTGGGAGCCCAGTGTAAAGAGACCAGAACAGGAGTGATGAGATCACATCTCTCGGTTCTGGTTAAAAGCCTGGCAGCTGAATTCTGGAGATGATCAATCGATTTTTGATTCAGGAAGGTGAAAATGATGTTGCAGTATTCCAGGTGTGATGAGATAAAAGCATGTGAAATGGTCTCTGTGTCTTTAAAAGTTAAGATAGATCATATTTTTGAAATACGATAAATAGATAGATGATAAAAACAGAATTGTACAAGCTTTGTGGTGTGCTGCTCAAAACTTAGATTACTGTCAGACCAGACACCAGGGTTATTTACAGCTCATTTTATGTGATCTAAAAGGGAATCAGCTGAATGTCAGAGTAACATGTGAGTAACAAGAATCTCTGTTTTATCCGAGTCCAGCTATACAATGGCAAGCTGTAATATTGGAGTAACTCAGACATGCCTGTTTGAAGTGGAAACTAAGTCTGAGGGAAAATAATGATACAGGAAGCTCCACTCTGCAAGATGAAAGCATCGGCTCCTTAGGTGGAAATGGAATTGCTCAGCCTTGGTGTTGACTGCTTGTTTTGCTTATGGTTTTGTCTGCTACCATTTAACAAACACCATATGGACATTTGTATTTTCATCAGAGGGGTTTTCTTAATTGTGTCACCTCACAGCAAACCTGATAACATCCTTCTGTGCATAATGCTTAGAAAGAGAAAGAAATGGCAGGAGCCCAACATTGTCCGTCACTGAAATACAATGTGTTTGATGTTGCTGAATTGTGTTTCACTCATAGAAAACAAGGCAAAGCAATGCAGCATATAGTCTTTACAATGCACCGAACCATTTTTTCTCATATATTTTGCTTCACATACAACAACACATAGTCTCCACTTGTTTACCAATTAGGAGTTTAAATGGGAATTATGCGACCAGATTGATAAATTAATATCTAATATAAATTCCATTTAAACGGCACAATGTGTTGTAATTGCATTCATTATCAATAAGGTGTGGTGAAGGGCAAAGGCAACGCTCACTGTCCTGACGAAACCTTACCATTACCGAGCAAATGATAGAACATAATGAGATGTCAGTGTGCAAAATGCTATTTGAGGAATGATGTTCAGCCAGCGTCTATTTTTCTATTTTCCTGCCCGCTCTCTCTCCTCCGTGGTCTTCTGCCGTGAAACTCACCGTGGAGATGGAATGTGACGTGCTATGAAGATTTGCTTAATTTAGCCAAATAAATGAGATTTTATAAGCCCTTCTCTTGCCAAAGCGTATTATTGTCAGACAATATCCGTGATAGAATGGCTGTATGGCAGGTTAGAGCCCTGTTATATCAGCCAGGGGATGTGGGACTGGTGGCGATGCTGAAGCTTGGGTTTCCCTCCTCCTACACTTAGAGGTTTAGAGTTTATGGTAATGATTTTATAGTGGCTTTGTGTGCTTTGTTTCTCTTATCTCACGGGGATTCCCTGTAGTATGTTGGCCACATAATATTTTAATGCATTTTACAAAACCTGAGCACAAGAACCCTTTTTCTTGCTTTGTCATGGATACATGCTTTAGTCTATCCTGGCAAATTTAACACTTGTGTTTTGTTGAAATTGACAGTTAATATTGATGATGACTACAAATAAAAAATAACAATAAAAACAGTTTTGTACTTATATATTCTATTTAAAACAAAAAAAGTGGAAAATGTCAAAACAGAAAGGCTCCACTTTGCCTCAAACTGGACTTACACATTTATAGACTAAATATGGAAATTACCTTAAAGCAGCATTCAACTACAGTTAAGTTCAAAATAATTCCTATCCATGTCAAATTTAGATTTATAGTGAATTTAGATAGATACTTCTAGCTGGAAATAACAAACAACTGACAAAAGAGAGTATGACACTGTGTGTGGTAGTAATTAAAACAACATTTTCTGTGTTTTTTAAACAAAAACATACTGTGTCCAAAAGTATTCATACCCTTCAGTATTCAATTGTAACGCCCTTACTGGGGCAGTGGTGGCCTAGTGGTTTGTGAAGTGAACTTGTAACCAGTGGGTCGCCAGTTCGAGCCCCCGCAATGGCAAGAGGATGAGGTGGGAAAGTGAGAGAGACCGCTTGTCCCAGTCACCACCACCTTAAGCAAGGCCCTTAACCCCTGACTGCTCCCCGGGTGCTGCACCCCGGCAGCCCACTGCTCCTAGTATGTATAGTTAAGGTTAACTTAACTAACCCTAACCCTAACCCAAACAATGTCTTACCCTCTTTTGTCTTTTGTTTATGCCATCTACAGATAAGAAAGCTATCTGTCAGACACACACCTAAAATGGTCTGTGCATCATTTTAGGCTTAACTGTATTAAAATAAGGAAATATGTTTTGTATGTTATATAGGCTGTGCATAAACAAAATAAATATTTCTTTCATTTTTCAAAAAAGTGATTCACAAACAAATAAATGTATGTTGTCCTACACAGCGGAGATGTTGCATCCCTGATGAACAAACTTTTCGAAAACTCCAGCAACAGTAACAGAGTTATTTGGAACACAGAAGAGGTAGAGCTCCCATTATAGAAAAGCATGTTAGACTTAATTGTATTAGAGCATGTGTTACAGCCGTGCTCTTTGAGGCCTTAGCACAAACAATATATGTAGTAGGCATCTGAAACATGCCATCAGGTCAAAATCAAGTTTAAAAGTAATTCTCATTGAAGTAACAAAGGTCATGGAGTTTTTCGAATACTGTACTTGTACACTCAGTAGGCCATTTGTTATTTTTTAACAGGGTGATGTCCCGGTGGGTGCTTCCCGCTGCTCCCACACCACCAATCAATACCCATGTACATGAGGCAGTTTAATAAGGGGATTTATTTTGGTCATTTTGTTAACAAGGGGGATGAAATCCCACATCTGTTTACTCCACTATATTAGTTTGTTAGCTA
>OMNN01002364.1:0-11216 GCA_900302755.1 Chromis chromis | reverse complement strand
TATTTGTTTGTTAGCTACTTTGCAGATTTTGATTTGCAGATACAGAAAAATCGCTCTATAAATGCTCTTATAAATTGCTCTATTCAGTATAAGTAAAATGGAAAACCTCAGACTTTATATTAAGCAGTAATAGTAAGTCCATAATATGATAGTGAATGCTGACAGGGACCATTCTGCTGCTTAATGGGCAATTTAAGGTTTGCTACTTTAACTACAAAATGATAATTATATTTGTGTGATATTGCTGCTTTTACAACAGTTTCAAAGCTCTTCCACTAATGATCCAGGATCTCCAAGACTGTAAATATGTGTATGAGTGAAGTTTTCATTTCCACTAGAGATTCCTAAAAGTGTTTATTTCCTGTCTGAATTATTAAAGACACTGGATTGTTGGTCAACCTCTGGACAGCTCCATCATAACCCACTTGAATAAGTTGTTTTATCCATTCTAGTGTCCCAGTTTATAAAATCAGTAAAGACTACACTGAATGCGGCTCTTCCTGCAGGACAGACAGAGCAGGGCTCCTGCAGGCAGAGTGAGGAAATAGGCTCAGTGTGCAGGCGGCGTCCCGGGCGTTTTTTATTGTTATCTAACGGGATCAGGGCGCATCTTCAAAGCTTCGCAGATAAAGAGCCCCAACAGGCTGAATGGACTCCTGCCTCCACAGCGACAGATCACCGATAAAGGAGACAACTAGGGCCTGCCTCTTATCTACTTTGTAACATAACTAAACGATCAGTTTAGTGACATTGTCTCCGAGCTGCTGCATGCAGAGCTCTCACAGAGGAGGGCTGATCCCACAGGTTCTGCTCTGTCTGTTGGAGACACTTTGGGTTAATTTGGCGTCTGATAGATATGATGTCACACTGTCAGCCCTCAGCTCCAACATATTGAAGAAGACTGACACCTAAAAGCCTGCTCTAAGGAAAAGTGTCACTCTGATTCTAGTGATACTTTCTATTCATAACCTCGTTTAATAGCAGACTTTGCCATGTGAAACACTCAACCCAAAGTCTTTTCTATGGGCTTGTTTGCTTCCACAGTCTTCTGCCAGCTTCCTCACAGCTTGTTTTAGGATATTTACATGTGAACGGGCCGACAATCAACCGTAATTGTGTTGCTACTCAGTAATACTGTAATACCTTTGATCTCAAATGTTTGAAGCGCCTGTGCCAAATGCTGGTTCTTGGGTAGCTGGCGCCAGCGCTCACCGGGGTATCAAAGACATGTCAATACGAAACCACTGGAGGACTGTTTCCATCTGATTTCACAAGTATATCTCCGAGCTGAAACGAAATATGCTGAAAATGAAAAGTTTGCGCTATAAATGGCTGTAAAGTTGGGTTTTACGCACAACATCAGCTTCCTTAATGAACTCTTCTTTCCATTTGGTCGCTGTTGGATGTGAATAAAATATAGAGACTCAGTGTTTGTGCTTCTATCATGTCAGATAATTAATAAAGTCTGGAGCTCAGAGTTCAAGTCAGTGACTTCAAATGAAACCGAATCAGCCAAAACCAGAAACCAGATGAGAAACAGAACACATTTAAATAGTTCCATGTGTATTTTAGGTCATTTAATTTGTAACAAATCATCATAACTGCTTAGTTTTGAGTGTAAAAAATCATCAGAGAAGAAGTATAAAATATAGTGAGTACCTAGTGGCTTTCCACAACTGAATATCTCTACATTATTTCCATTTTTATAGCTTAATCTGGTTTAAGGCCTAAGAGGAAAGACAAATATTATGTCCTATAAGGGTAAGACTGATGGAAGGATGACTCAAATATTTTATTTAACTAAAAGTAATTATTTCATTAGGGAAATTCATGCCTTCCAAATCTACTGTAACTGTAAATAAGTATCAGCATCAATACTTACCAACAGTAAATGTCGACATCATGCAGAATATTCAGAATTAAGGTATCTACCAAATCAAATTAAGCTTTAATGTGTAAAATAAAATCTGTCGAGACGTTTCCTCCGGCTCTACTGTATGCATGCAGCAGCATTATGAAAGTATTTGGCCCCCACCTCTGCAGGAGCTACAGCTGTTCCAAGGCCCCCAGTTTCAATCGGGGCGGACAAATGTATGAGCTCAGGAAGATTCTCACAGACTCGGCGGCGCCAGGTCTTCACACACTCACAGGATATGTAAAGACTTCAATAACGAGCCATTATCCCCTAATCATCGGGATCGATCAGGCGTTAACAAGGCTCTCTACATATGCAAATTGCGGCGAGGGTCAGGGCCCTATAAGAGCTGACCCTGTGTGCGAGCTGCCACAACACACTCCCTCTGACATTTGGTGGATTTACAGGTCACCGAGCAGCACTGCGAACATGGTGAAGTACTTTTCTGTGGACTGGCTGGCCCAGAGCCATCACAGCGGCGCCACTGCCGACGAGCACGGAGCTGGCATGGATAACGCACCGACCTGCAGACCTCATATTCCCTGCATGGTGCAGCCGAGCCCGCCGTCTTTTGGCAAAGGTTACCTGCAGCTAAAACCCAAATCATCAAAGGCCGATGAACACATGGAGCCTGTGAAGGGGAACGGAGACCAGGACTCCAGCCCGTGCTCACCTTTGCATCCAACAAATTGCGCATCACCAAGTAAGTACAACTCAAAACTTTAAACCACTAATTCAACATTTACGCACGAAGTATGATGTCTAACCAGAGTTTTTCAACCTTCAGTTTTAGAAACCAGCGGTTATTCCTCCGGCTATGAGAGCGAAGCAGCTTCCTCTGAGTGTCTGTCTGAGGAGGAGGAGAAAGACGGACCGCAGCGCCGTGTGCGCACAAAGTTCACCCTCGAGCAGATCAGCAAACTGGAAAAGATCTTCAACAAGCACAAATACCTGGAAGCTGGGGAGAGAGTGAAGACAGCGCAGAAGCTTAACCTCACAGAAACTCAGGTAAGAGGAGACTGTCGATGCAAACAAACCGTTGAAGTAACATTTAAAGAACACGTCTCCAAATGCTCACTGCCACGGATACTAACTGTACGTTTGTCTTCTCTCAGGTGAGGACCTGGTTTCAGAATAGAAGGATGAAGCTGAAACGAGAGTTGCAGGACTATCTCGCCCCTCATGTCCCCGCGGTGACCTTCCAGCATCTCCCCCCGGTTCATTACCATGGCATGGCCGGACAGCGAACTTTCTATCCCGCCACGGACCGGGCCTTCTACCCGCAGCTGCTCCTCCAGCAGCAGATGCCTCCTCAGCATCCGCCTCATCTCATGATCCACCACCCACATTTTTACTGAGGAGTTGTCACAACATAAAGACTTTACCCACTGAAACACTTAAAAATCTAAGAATGTGCTATTTAAAGTTGTTTTACTTGTTGTGTGATTGTTATAATTGATATAAACGTTGTAAATAATAACAGAAAAAGTCTATTTATCAGTGAATAAAGTTTACAAAGTGCATTGTTTTTACTTGGCCTGTTCTAAAGATTAGGTTTGGTGATATGATCTGTATTGCAGGATTAGTTCCACATGAATAGATCATCCTGTCTTTCATCTTAAGCAGGAAGGGGGGGTTGGAAGCTGATAAAGGAGGTTAAAGGTTCTTATCACAGCTTCACTGTATGGATCCACTGATTTGATTCTCTCCTAATATGAGCTGAGGCCAAAGCCCAGCCAACCCAATCCATAGAAATAAATTAAATCACCCAGTCGTGAAGAGAAAAAAGAGCAGCTTTATGTGATACTAACATCAGATTCATGCACACTTTGTGACCCCCTCCTCTGTCAACAAAGCCTGACCACATGCCCTGCTTTTATAAGCCTTGTTTGTCCCCATATCTGCACTTCAAACGGCAGCTAACAGGGAGATCATGGTCAACAATTAGTCCTAATTAAGCCTCTCATTGATGAGTTTACACTTACCACAGGCGCTGGCTCCAGAGAGTCTGGGGTTTTGTGTGGACAACGGATCTGGTCTCTGATGTGAAGCCTCGAGTTAAATCCTGATTATGTGATGAGATTTGGAGATAGCAGGACTCGATTTGAGCAACTTTGGGGTAATTAAAAGGTCATAAATGGCGAGTTGGGGGCCCTCATAATTACATTGTCTCTTTATATGATCTGATTCAGGGCGTAATTGTGATTTGGGGGGGAAATGGTAGCAGGGAAATAGCATGCAAGCAGGCTAAATGTACTATTTTTTGAGTGGAGTTTGGTTTGACTTTGGGTTTGGCCTGAGGCAAAGGTGTCATTTAAATCGGTCAACAGAGATCAAACGCAACTTTCTCACTTTCTGTCAATGTTTTCTGACTGCGGTCACACCTGCCAGCTCCCACCCTAACAAAGGCTTCAGCACCAGGCTGCTTGATGCGCAGATAGCCGGGCGCTTTTGTCTGCAGCTCCAAAAATCTAGAAACGACTACTACAGAGGTCAGAGTATCCGGATGCTTTAGTTCAAAAATACACAGTTAATAAGGCTCAAAGCTTTACCTGGGCTGCATGTCTGGCATTTCAGTCTTGTTTCCAGTGGCGGATGTGGCCCTGAATCACTTTATACAGACATCATTTAGTCTGAGCTGCCAGCCAACTGATACTCAGACTCAGTGGCGCCGCAGCATCTTCCAACGTGTGAAAAACTACAACCCAGCCTCTATTAAGCTCAATTACAACCACCATCAAGTTTCTATCGTTCCGCTGAGATCCCTTTGCATATGCAAATAAAGAAGTGTGCCCCTCCTATATAACGGTAAGAGAGTCACAGCTCCACGCATATACACATAAAGGTCACTGCTTGGACGCACCATGGCGAACTTCTCTGTGGAGTGGCTTTCCAGGAGTTATTATGAGGATTTGACTCTGCAGCGAGGAGATGCTCATTCAAAAGTCTACAGTGAAGTGGAGGAATTTGCGAAGACACCATCGAGTCAATATGCTCCGACCTCGCCAAACAGTAAGTTCTCTGATAAACTTTGTCTTAAATGCTGAGATCGACGGCGCCTGTGTGCGTATTGATTCAGACTGCATTAATTAAACTGCTCCGTTTTGTTTTTCTGCTTCCAGACAGCTGTGGATACACTTCTGGGTCTGAGAGCGAGGTTGGAGAGGACAGCGAGGGGGAGGCCACCCAGCAGAGGAGGCTGAGGACCAAATTCACCTCCGAGCAAATCAGCAAACTGGAGAATACGTTCAAGAAGCACAGATACCTGGGAGCCACGCAGAGGAGGAGGATAGCAGATAAGCTGAACCTGTCCGAGACTCAGGTAGGTCCAGTGGCCCAGCAGAGGCCTCAGAAAGCTCACAAATGACAGACAAAGCATGTAAAACCACTTTAAAGTATTATTTTTGGCTCATTTGTGAGTGTAGGATTTGTATTTAATGTATTGTTGCACCCCCCAGGTGAAAACGTGGTTCCAGAACAGGAGGATGAAGCTGAAACGGGAGGTCCAGGACATGCGCCCAGACTTCATGACAGTCCCCGCCGCTCTGCTGCCTCCGCTCCTGTTTCAGCACCACCTCCTCGGCGGACAGCTCCCCTCCAGCGGCGGCTTCTACCCGCAGCTGCAGCCGCCCCACAGGACGCCTCTCCCGGCTGCTCTGCACCAGCAGCACCGGCCCTATACCCTCCATCCTGCCACTGACACACTTCTACTGAACTTTTAACCGGATAAACTCCGGTCTAGAAGATAGATATGTTTACATTTCTCTCAGTAAAAGAGAGTTTGAAAATTTGTTTTTAATATGTCTGAAGCACTAACTGTATCTGTATTTTATAACTGTATTTTTAATTGTATGTATGTTTAAAATAATGTAAACGTATTTGCTGCGATTTTTATATGATGTATGTCCCAAATAAAATATATTTAAAGACTTTAAAGTGTATCTTCTCTTCCAAAACAACATAATTTTGGATTATATTTTCTCCAGCTG
The DNA here is from genome assembly GCA_900302755.1 of Chromis chromis. Lineage (NCBI taxonomy): Eukaryota > Metazoa > Chordata > Actinopteri > Pomacentridae > Chromis > Chromis chromis. Next base: position 5,312 of record OMNN01002364.1, on the reverse strand, counting down.
CTACACACATTATAATGTAAAGCCTGCTTCCTGTATAGTAGTATATCCATAGCTTATCACTAAAGAACATCTGAACACCTAAAACACAGGTTTGAACACACACTTAAAGTTTCAATTATTACATTTTAACAGAATAATAAGTCATAACCACATCTTCACAAATGAAGACAGGGGTTTATAGGCATTGGTGGATAAATAGGAATATGGAAGGACTGAGTCAATCCATCATAGATCAGCTGTGATTCTCATTTTTGATCACAAAGACTCATTAGTCCTGAGAATGTACTCACAGCAAGGTCACATAATCACAGCTATTACTGAATCAGATCCAGTGTGCTGCCATCTGTTGCGACATCGACGTTAACTGTAACAAAAGGAACAAATGGTCCAGTCTCCTGTTTCCACCACACTGCTGCGGTTTATTCCTCCTCTTACTCTCCTTTTGATTTCCACACAGTGGACAAGAAGGATCACAGACAAACAAGTGACCTCAGGTTGCTCTAGAACATCTAAAGGCAGATATCATGCACAAGAAAAACAGTAAGTTTGATCACCAAGAGGCTTTAAAGAAGGCTGGAGGTGCATGTTTTCAGCCTGGCGTCGAGTGGCATCGCTCCAAGATGCGCTCTGCCTCCGCTGCTTGTAGATTTGTATCTTCAAAGGGACATCAAAGCGGAGGTAACTGCCAGATCATTGAGATCCATTGAGCTCCATTGTGTGTGGCGATGTAACCGTTCGCACCTACTTGAAAGACGCAGAGGGACGGCGCCTTCAAGTCTGCTCAAGGTGTATATTGCCTCACGTTAAAGTCATTAGGTGGCAACAGCTAAATAGGTAACTGATTGAGTCAGCCTGTCATAAAGCTTCTATGGCTTCTGTCTCTTGTTTTTCACATCAGAATATATAGATAAATACCTGCTGGTGGTGACTGATTATATTCACTGCAGGGTGTCAGGCTCTCACATGCAGCATGCTGTTTGTCAGATTTGGCTCCTGTGGCAGGTTTTATGTTCAGCAGACACATACCTGATGATTCAAAGTCTGTTTGGGGGCCTCCTCCCCGCTTATACTCTTAATTTGAAAGGAAAATATATATACTGACACCTCCCACCAGGAGGCACAGTTATCATAGGATATGATTAGACTTAAATGCATCAGTAAGTACTATAATAAGAAGAACATTACTCATTTAAAGGCTTACTGGAGCATATATCCATTTATGCAGTGCCTCTATGCCAACCTCCAGATAGTGAAAGAGCTGCAGCATTAAGAGGGATAGTTCCTGCTACTGATGGAGACATATGCATCAATAAATGATCCACCGTTAGAGGCCAAATAATTGGTGTGTTAAGTGACAATGAGTGTTTGACTGATTCTCTTTGGATCAGGTGAAGGACATGTGAAGAGGTGCTAACAGGCTCAGTAAAGCTACATACAGCTGGATGGCTGCAGTCAGACAGACAGGAGTCGGGGCTGCATGATGGGGAGTCAGTGTCACTGTGGAGAGTAACTAAATATATACCGGGAACCATGACAGAACAGAATGTAAATATCATTAAGAAAGGACACGTATCATAAAAGACCCAAACATCACTGTATAAGAAAGAATGGATGAGCTAAAAGAAAACATAACTCATAAATATAACTAAAAGCAGTTTTTCAGTGCCCCCTGTTAGGATCTAAAAAATGAGCCATATCCTATAGATGTATCATGAAGGAATCACAGCATGTAAAAAGCGAATGATCAGTAATGGATATAGCAAAGAACTGTTGTTTGATGCTTCCTGCTGTGAATAGGAGCTGAAAAATACTTAAAAAGTTCTAAACTATATGCTATAACTGTATATTTGCTTTTTTTAAATTTTATTTAGCTTCTTTATATTTTCATTCCACCACATATCAGAAGTAATAGTTTACTTTTTACTCAACTGACTCTATTTGACAGATGTTACTCTGTAGATTAAACATGTACATGCCCAGTTTATGGAATGCAGTGCACTGATAAAGATTAAATTAGTGGTTGTTTGACCTTTATGGATTTTAGCCTGCTATGAAAATACAATGTCTAGTTGAGGCCCCTTGTTGAGTTTCTATTATAGTTTTACCAAACCATCCATCCATTATCTATACACCACTTAATCCTCTGTGGGGTCACGGTGGGGGGCCGGAGTCAGTCCCAGCCAACTCGGGCAAAGGCAGGGGACACCCTGGATAGGTCGCCAGCCTATCGCAGGGCTACACATAGAGACAGACAGCCAAGCACACTCTCATTCACACCTATGGACAATTTAGAATCATCAATTAATCTCAGCATGAACACAGAAAGATCCCAGGTGTCCTAACCGGGACACAAACCCGGGATCTTCTAGCTGGGATTCGACGGCTGCACGGTGGCTAACAACCGAGCCACCGTGCAGCCCTTTACCAAAACAGCTATTTGAAATCTCAGCTGATCAGATTTTTTCACCTAAATAAAAGTTAGAGACCAAAGGAGGCAGATTTTATACTTAGCATATAGATTTTGACCTATTGGAATGGTACCGACCTCTAAAAAGCTGCACTACATTAAATTTAAGTAAGAAGCATTTTACTCCACTACATTTAGACATACAATTTAGGCTTCAGTGATTTTGCAGGTTTAAAAAATATATATTTTTATATTAAATACATTTCTAAAGATTTGAAGTCTGTATTCTAACCTTTTTGGCTTCTTACCATAAACAGCAGTGTGTATCAGTGGCTGTATGTCATGTTTTTTCCACCAAAGAGTGACCCCTCCCTCATCTACATTTTCATTTAAATTATTAACTGTATAAAACCAAGGAAATCAAATTATCCTTTGGAGGGAGCTGACCTCTAGGTTAACAACTAATGCATTAAACTACTATAGCTAATTGTATTTATAGTCAAAGCAAGCCCCACCTCAACCAGATACAACAGTTATTTCCTGCTCCTGCACTGATATATTAAAAATCTAATAATGTCATAAACGATAATGATTATATAACAACTGTCTGTACTTTTAGTTTTAATAAGTAACTTTTTTTCTTTTTCTGTACCTTACTTTAGTAGAATTTTAAGTTAAAATTACATTTTATTTGTTAGATTAAAGTTTTTACTAACCTGTTTCTCATATTAGAATACTGTTTCCACCACTGACTTTAATGACATTTCATTAAAAGTAAAATTATTACTTGCAAATAACAATGAGGATGAGAACATGGTAGAATCTCTTTTAAACATCCTGATTTATGAGAATAAAGCAGCAATACCAAGGCGATTTCCTGGGCACTGTTGCCCATCAGAGTTGCCCAAAAAATTGCCTAGTGTATCACCACTCTAATTCAGTAATGTGCTCTATTGTATGGGTCAGCCTCTTCAACTTATATACCCTGAAACCTAAAATTTAAAAAGCCACAATGCATACATGTCAAATTGAGTATTTATGGTTTATTTATGGTACAATGTCTTTATTCAAGAGGAAAACAGACGCTTTGAATTAACAATAAAGCAGGAAAAAATACAAAGTCACATCACTCCACAGGCCCACAGTGTGATCATGAATGAATAAGATGAAATTGGAATTATGATATTACACAAAAACAAATCACAGAGACATAAAAATCACCTGCGGTCATTCTGTCAGAACCTATTCTTTGCAGTCTTCCTCTGGAAGTCCACGGCAGGCTGGAGCCCGGTTTGTGTGTGTCTGTGTGTGTGTTTGTGTGTGTGTGCGCTCTTTGAGGTCAGCTGTCATGCAGAGAGGATGATGAAATAGCTGTCTGCCTGGTGGAATACCTCTGCAGCCCCATTTTCCCATGCCTTATGCCTCTTTAAAGTTACATCTCAAAGAAGTATATGCATAGGAAAAAGGAACAGCGAGTGCAACGAGCCCTGCTGCCCTGTCGCTGAACGCCGGAACCTGGAGGGCAGAGACGACAAAAGGCAGAGTTGCGTGACTACATGTACAACAGAGGAAGTAACTCAGATATTCTTATGCTGCCTGACTGAGTGAGACTGTGTGACATCTAGAAACAGCACGCTTTGGTGGGTGAAAATAAAAAAATAAAAGAAATGCTGTATATAACCCATCTTTAAACACCAATGCTCAAGTAAAAGCTTTGCAAATTTCAAATGTTTTGTTATAATGAAAGTTGATAAAAGGCTCAAGAAGTGAAGAGGACTTACCCCCTAAAGGTCCAGATGAGTCTCTCCTGAGAATGCACCTCCTGTTGGCCATTTATCCCTCCACAGGGACCTTGAAGATGTTTAACAAAGACAGAGTAGCTGTTGTCTGTGCTCACTCAGCACTTATCCTCCCTCCTTGGTTTCAAGCCATGGCGACACACCTGTGAAGACGCCTCTGGAGAGAAAAAACTGTTTGCTCCGCTACACTGATACACATAGCTCGGATTCCTTTGCGCAGTTTATTGTCTGTTATGCCCCCAAATCCCTCTAGTTAGCAGCGATCTCGCTACACTCACTATCTCCTATCTGACACATGCTGCAGACGTCAGAAGCAGAGCACGGAAGAAGGGAAACATTCAGGACGGCTTGTTCCTGCCGTTGGAAAAGTTTCTTATCTGTTCAGGGTTTTTCTCCCAGAAGAGGGGCCCCCGTGCTTTTTAGCACTCAAGGTCTCTAGACAAGGACTCTCAGGGTGTGCTGAAGTGAGACACCCACACACACACACACACACACACACACACACACACACACACACACACACACACACACACACACACACACACACACACACACACACACAGGTTGTGTAGTGTGTGGCAGAGGGAGTGTTATGGCATGTCAAGGCCAGTGCAGCCGGCTGAAGATGAAACTGTGCTCTCTTCTCTGCGCCTCTGTGTTTGCACTGTTGAGAGCAGCAGCTGTATACTGCAGGGTTTGGGAAAAGGAAGATGTATAGCTTCAGGCCCTGCTGAGGTCACCTCACCTCAGTATAAATCCCTGACATAAAGCAGCTAATGATGAGCACTGCAAAACATCATCAAGCATCATATACGTCTGAAAGTTGAGTTTTGGTCATGTTGAGTGTGTTATATTCCATTTCAACGTAGCATAAATGTGTGTTGGCCCAACTTAAGTACTGAAGAAGCCGATAGGCTCTGCAGGAATAATTTATGTTATAATGTCAGCTCCATTTGCAGCAAGGTTATATTCATGTGTGAAGGAAATAAATGGTGTAAAATATCCTGTCAAAATCAAATTCAAGGACACACATATGGCCTTGTATCACTGTCTATCATATTCTGCTATACAGATGATAAAAAATAAAATGGTGTTTGAATTTGATG
>OMNN01002360.1:0-10603 GCA_900302755.1 Chromis chromis | reverse complement strand
TTTAATCCCTAAAGGGACAGAGCTCTATTGAGTTTGTGCTGGTTTATTATTATTATTATTATTATTATTATTATTATTATTATTATTATTATTATTATTATTATTTATTTATTTATTTATTTACTTATTTATTATTTCCTTCTTAAGCTGGGCCCCAAATTACTGTGCGCTAGAATGAGCAGGAGGCCCAGTAACTGGAAATAATGTACAAATATGCTTATTTACAAAAGATGCTGTAATTAAGGTCCAAAAGTGTTGTTTACAAAAGGCAACACCCCTCACACTGTAAGTCAGATTTTACTTGAAATTCGACCTAAAAAAAAAGTAAATTGAGATCTACTTATTGGATTTAGACTATCTGCTGTACACCATTGCAGGGTGAAGCTACACAATTCTACCATAAGTGGGCAAGATTGGTCAAAAAACATGGCCACCATCAATCAAAATTCTATGCAATGGCAGAGGCTTAGCAGGAAATTAGCCATAATTCATTGATATCCACGTTACTAATTATCCTAAAACTTGATAGATATGCTGAAGCCGTGTTTGGCAAAAGCTCTACAAAAGCCTTTTAAGCTGAACCAATTGGGTGCTCCACAGATGCCACTGAAAAACCGGTGGACAGAATTACACCAATTTTGATGAATCATGAGCGTAAACCAAACTCTGAAGTACCATGTTGAATGGTGCATGTGTGTGAAGTCTGTTTATTTTAACTGGCATTTTATGGCTTTGCTCAATTTGTTGTGAGCTGAAACTACCTAGTGACATAAATCCTGTCAACAAAGCTAGAACCCGCAGAAGGGGAGAGCAGCACAATCTCCCTGCTAATGGACACGGTTGGTCCAGAAACAGGGCAACAATCAACCAAAAACCTTTTGAAAGTGTGGGGCTTAGCTGGTCATTACCCATGACTCAATCTGCCCTTGAAAAATTCTCTTAAAACTCAGTTGCGATATCCTGTACTATGAAATTTTGTTCATTTTTGTCAAGCCCAGGACCCGCATGTTGCTGCTCACAGCTGTAATTTTTGGCAATTGAGCTGCTTCCTTCTGTTGAGCAGAAAGAGGCTTGAACCCGCAAATTGCCACTTGGAGCTGTATTTTTACGTTTGGCTCTGCTGTTCCAGTCCTGGTGATTAATCCTACTTTTTCATGATTGTTGATGCATGACATAGTGGCTGTGACACTAAGTGCATGATTTTCCTGTGAGGATATGGTCGGGTCCACTATTCTGTTCCGAGAGTTGAAGTGTTCTAAAGTAATAGCTCAGACAGCATGTGCTGTCAAATATTAAAGCTTTTCATATGTGCTCAGAGTACCTAGTACATATTAACTATGTCTTGCCTCTGAAGAGCAATAATTAAAATAAGAGTTGCTACATTTCATTTATAGAATTAGGGTTGACACTGATGAATGAAACAGTGATTGAAGGTTAATTACATGCCAAGATTGAAAAGGGAAAGCCATGTAATTATTCAACCATTTCTGTGAAGCTTTGAGTTTTACTGCAAAACCAAGTTAAACTCATCCATAAAAAAAAAGAAGAAAATTCATCATCCAGTACAAATGATTGACTCTACCTTTAGGGATTTTGTAGTGGAATGTCAATCTACATTTTGAAGCAGCAAAAAGGTCCGATGGGATGCATTATTCCCCCAAAGTTTAATTAAAGACTGATATGTGGTATCCAAGATATTGACATAGGGGAATTTAAAGAAATGTTATATCACTGTCATGTTGGAAAAGCCTATAAAGGCAACATGACAGGTACGCTTCAACTTTTGTCAAAATGCAGTCAAAGCTGTCCATTATACTGCGGATAACTTTATTGGTTTCTTTGTGGAAGTCAATTACCTGCCATTAAACCACCAGTTTAATTTTTGGTTGGCGGGCATGGAAGTACAGCCAAAATATGTCAGGATGAATGTTTAGGAAATGCATATAAAATGGATCAAAGAGACTGTATTTTCCATTTGATGTAAAAGAAAAAAATGAGGGGGCTCTTCATGTTTTATTACAGTCATGTGAAATGTTGAAACTATCACATATTAGAGCTATAGATAATATGACACCGTAAATGTAAATAATTTATAAAGGGAACACTTTACTAAATATACTAAATTTAGTGAATACTAAAATTCACTAAGACGGCTAATGTAATCAACCAGACTAATCAAACCAGCCGGGTATCATGAAATGACATATGATTAACACAGCAAGTCATTTTGTATGCTATTACTATGCATTGTTTGCTGTTTGAATCACTTCATCCCATGCAGTTTTGATAAATGACACCCTCGACACAATCCCTAACTATTTTGTCATTTAACATTATAATTTAAAATTCATAATTTATCATTTAACACTGCAGCACCTCTTTTTACCATTTCCCTGGAATGTAAAGTCTGCTGTGATTGGTCAGCTGGTTCAGCAAAAATGAGGTAAAGAACACTGGTTGTGTACTGTAAACAAGAAGTATAGTTCTAGAGAGCTGTTAGCTTGTAAAAAAAAACAACAACAAAAAAACAAACAAAGTTACACACCACACAGCACACTACTGAAGAGCCACATGGGAGCCGAAAGAGCCGGCTTTTTTTAGTGAGCCGATTTGTAAGAGAGCTACGCAGGCTGTGCATGCGAAAATAATCTGTAGTCCGCGGCGATACTGGCAGTTTGAATTGAATAATTTACGGTGGCGGAGCTCAGCTCCGAGGTGGCGGAGCTCAGCTCCGGAGGGCTCCGGCCCACTTTAACCCCTGAATGTATGTATAAGTTTTTCCAGGTCTGGGCGTAAGAGCATCGGCTTGATTTTGGAGATCGTTCTAATTTGGAGGAAGCAAGACTGGATGACTTTTTAATATGGGGAACAAACTGAGGTCAGGGTCAAGTTTAGGTTGCACTAAAGCACAAAAGGTGACATGAAAACACAGTAATCCACCCAGTCCTTGGTTATTGGTTTCAGATTGATCTTAAGGTTTCCACAACTTCTGATAAGCATTGCAATTTTGGCATAACTCTGACCTGTGGACATACATCAAAAGCTAATGGTCATGCAACATGTTAGCACAAAGCATTTTCCTATTGCTGTGGGGACATTACTATTAAAAAATGTAATCCACTGGATCTTCAGTTTTACAGATATTGGGAGTGTAGGAAGACTTAGAAAGCAGCAGAACTTTTTTCTCATGGTTGAGGTTTAGAAGCAGCTCTCGCTAGAAAATAACAATGGCGGACTGTGAGGCAACTTTTCTTTCTTCGCTTAAGGGTGTGTCAAAGTAGCTGCTTGATGGGCATGATGCAAATTTGATACATGGCAATGTAAAATAAGCAACGGAAGCAATGCTTGGACCTCCGAGGCATTTCAGGCAGGTAAGGACAATGTTTTTAGTGGGGTTGAAGAACTTTTGAACTTTTGTGACTTTGCAGTCCTTGTACATGCTGAAAAGGGGATAGAACACATAGAAGAAAAGGCAAAAATCCAAAAAGCAAAATATGGGCTTGCAAAATGCATCCGAAGTGACATCTTATGTATACTCAACCTCATGTTATCATGCTGATCAGACCAGTATAGTAAGTACAGGACATATGCCTCCTCAAGCAGGTCAAAGCTCTGTGATGTTACAAGCTCTGTTTCTATTCCAAATGGCCTCATCGCTCCCGACCTGGCCAGCAGATACTAAGTTATATGGAAACTAAGAAAAGCTGGATGACTCAGCGGCACAAGAAAGGCAGGTTTCAATGCCAAAAGAGTCAACAAAAATCTGCCCTAACTCTGATCCACTTTCCTAAAATAACTAACCTTGCTGCATCACTCGGCAGGCAAATTATGTCAGGCTCTCATTTCTTTCCATTTGTATTCAAATTCTCTGCATCTTGTTGGATGTACTATGCAATGTGAAATCAGGTTCTCCAAAAAAGTAAAAAAGAGTACCATAATCACTTTTCTGTCATGGGATTTCTCCCTGCACTCCCTGGCCTCAGACATGCACTACCTACTTCCACTGGCATCCTGACTCAGCACTAATCTCTCACTGGGTGGAAACAAATATCTACAAATGTCATCTCCCTGAAATAATGCAGAAATGCTATAACTCAAGCTCATTTGGCAAATTATTGATGAACAGCATTGAGCCTTTCAATTATACAAGTTTTGACCTTTAATTACAGTGCCTCATCAGACCAATTAGTGTAAATACCGCAACATTGTGCCAATATTTATCATCTTAGCATGTATCGTCAAGTTCCTTTGACACTGTGTACGTGTTTGTGCCATGAATTCTAATCCCTCGGTTTGGTTATTTGGAACTCCAGAGCACAATGTAAAGATCTGAATGTTGTTGTGGAGGTTATCAACTAATGTCTCATGTTTGGCAAACAAAATCAAGTGACACGGAGTAATCAATAGTCTCCACTTCTGTTTCATAGGGGGACAAATACTGTGGTCCTCTGGGATTTTGCTGCGTATATGACTGTGCGTCACTCTACTTAGGAGCCTCACAGTAGATCTGAGTTTCTCGTTGATGGCTGAAGTCAAAGAGGCACTTGTCACAGCCTTGGCAGGAATCTCAGAATTAAAGGTGAGGCAGGCCACCACAAGTATCCCACTGATACCGAAGCCAATAAACACTTGCTGCTCCCAGCTGGAGACAAGCCAATGCCACAGGGAAGTAGCAGGATTAAAAGGTCTCTGAACGATTGATAGGGCAAGGTGGGCTCCGCAAAGTGTATACAATGACACATGCTGCGTCTCCCTGCATCAGCGCCGGTGTACAATGTTTTTCAGCTGAAAACACTACTATTGCTGTGTGATTCTATTCAATCAGGCAAAAGCACAGAAAAAATAAGTCTTTCATAGGATTTTACACCTAAGTATTGTTATTTACACAAATTTAGAGTTGCACCAGAGGATCAAAGTACCACAAACATCAGTCAGGGATCTTTGTTGCACGTCACACTGCGTTTCCCCCTACCCTCCACCCACAGACACAGACACTGGTACCGTGGACTTGTTGGTGGTAGCACTGCTTGCTGCGAGGATTTATAATGAGTCAGGAGCCTCTGTATGTGTGTGTCAAACAACACATACAGATCAATTGAATTGAAGAAATCAATAAAGTGAGAATCCCTGCATGCCTTGATTTTGATTAATTTCATGTCATTTTTGATCAGGGTCTACATTTTTTTTTTTTTGCAAATGAAAAAGCTCATATTGTTTTTTCCTTGCAAATAAAAAAAGTTTAATATATTTTTCTTCAGTTAACACCTTTCATTATTTCAGACTCATCTAGTGTCAAAGTTCTGGCTGGGTACTGGCTGTGACTTCCTGTTCATGATAATTTCATACTCAAATTTGTGTAGATTATATGAAATAAAGTTATTTGTAGTCGGAAATGATTCATTTTAAAGAGAGGTAGATCTTACAAATTACGCAATGTCCTAATTGTACACTGCATTGTACGTACAGCGTGTGGCATTTAACTCATGAATAAGTAGCCTATGGAGGCACACTGGAGTGCTACTTGATGCATTCCACTTTTCAACACTGGCTGGCAAATGGCAGTTTGGCAGATTTATGAAACGGGGCTTTGTCAAGTGGGGTCATAGTTTGAGATCCAAGAAGCAACCGTTAACAAGAGAACACTGGTATGAAGCAAATCAAACAGAGAGACTGTATATGATGAAGTGATATAACCAAGTGATTGTAATGCTCAAATGACCTTTTGAGACAAGTAATTCTTGCTGCGTAGTGAAAAACAGGAAATACATTAATTCTTACTGCGCAACTGAAAAGGAGAAGTAATGAACCGGACAAGGCCAACACCCAAGTCGTCCTGACAATGAGCACATACACAACTTCCTTGAAAGGAATTAGGAAGATGAGATAATGTCTGAAATCTTTGTAAAGTATGACTGATGCTACTGAGCGAACTGTGTGTGTGTGTGTTAAAGTTTAAGAAAGTGTGTTTGGGAGGGGGAGAAATATGTGTGTGTCACTGGGGAAAGAAAGACCTCTCTTTTATGCATATGAGAGGAGAAGATGGTCACTTATGAGCTCCTTTTCTGTTGATTTCCCTTACAGAAGGTGAAAAGGGTTGAATTAGTCTCGGTGAAAGAAATGACTGATACAGAGAAAGAGCAAGTACGATGTTCAAAGGGAGGCTTGGCTGTCGCGTTTCCCCCTACCTCTCCGCCCACAGACACAGACACTGGTACCGTGGACTTGTTGGTGGTAGCACTACTTGTTCCCAAGTGAATCAAAGATTGTGTCTTGACCACCAGTAAACATGTAATCATCATAGCGGACTGAGAACCCATTCCTGCTTTTTAGTTTTTGTTAGCAGAAACTGTATTTGTCCTGAATGAAAGCCAAATATATGAGATAGACCTAATGCCAACTGCTTGATAAAAGATCTCAACTATATAATTTTTCTACTTTCTGCATTACTGTCATTTGTGCTCGTTGCTTCTGTCCATTTAAACCCAATAACAAGTGGTTTGCTTGCACTTTTGTACTACAAAACCACATTGGACACAAGCGTTAGCGATGTGCTAAATGTATTGAAAGTCTTGAAGGAAATACTGCAATATCTACACGTTTATGACTCATACCACTCACAAGATTCATTCCAGATTTTTCTCTGCCCTGTGCCACTGAAACTCGGATACTTTCCTTAGTTATGACCAATGTACGTGTCTCACAAAGATTGGTGCCATCGATCTTTTTCAGACACCGAGTCCATTAAAACCATGGCGTGAGTTTGTTTGAATAGGACTGCTGCACCAGATTCAAAACAAGACCTTGTGTCTTTATTTGGAACTATATTAATTGCTAATCATAGATGAGTGGCTTCGGTTGTCGTGATGTGCCTAAATGGCATTGAAACGGGGAGGGGGTCTGAGTGAGAGGCAGTGTGCTTTTCAGATTGAAGTAGTTTGTTTTTGCAGTGTACATACCGCATCCAGCGGGACAGAACAAAGTATGTTTATTATTAGAATGCAGAAGTGGAATTATTATTATTAACCATGATTTTGATAGGTAGACGTCCAAAATAGTTGTGCTGAACTGTAGCGTAATAAACCGTCTGTTGTACATATCAGTGAAATTAGAGCCTGAAGCTTTTGGCTTTAAAAGACTGGACGTGTAATTTATCTCGACGCTCTCCCATTGTGTAATGCGGATGTTTACTCCAGAGTACTGTGGCTCCACACTGTGCACCCACTGGAGCTTTTTAAGCCTGTGCCAATCTTAAATGTGACCCTGTAATTAATCTCCACTTAACAGATAAAGCGGAGCACATTCAATTCTTCTGCCACCTTTGTAAAATAGCCTTTGCAGTACAGGAATGTCTAAATGTGACCTTGCAATGACATTTTGCTCAGCCCCTCGAGTCCTACTTAGCACTCCACTTTTAAGGCTATTGACACATTGTTGTGGCATGAAAGAGCTCTGAGACAAACACGCTGCATAATTGCTTTTGTAAGGAACCCTTTTTGAAGTCTCAAGGGTTCTAATGTAATTCCCATGATAGTGCCATTATCTAACATTGCTTTCACCTTCCTGCCATGATATAGCTCAGAGCTGCAAGTAATCGTGGGTAGAGGGGAAGATTAGAAGCTGTGCCCCGAGGGTCTGGTTGTGATCACCTTGATGCATCTCTTTGCGAACGATTCAGCGCCCCTTCATTCTTTGTTAAAGATCACCTATCCAGATCATTGAGGCACCTTTGGCTTGAACCCTGACACACATCATCTCCTGCCCCTCCCCACCCACTGACCCGCATCTTCCAGTATTGGGAAACCATCCCTCACATTCCGCAAAAAACAACCCCAAACAAATCTCTCCTCAATAGGGAGTAAATGACTCTTTCACAATCAATGCTATTTTCCTCAGATGCGACACATTAGTTACTGCCACTTGGTACCACGGAAGGTTATTTGTCAAGCAGCCGGTTCACGCTTTTCAGTGAGGTTATATTTCTAGATTGGTTTTTCCAGCGGTAAAAGACCAAAGGGACCGAGGACTCATTTCAACATTAAAGCAGCCATGATGAAGAATCTAACATCACATGTCCCATTAAACACTCCTAAACCTCGCCGAGAACATATAAATCTCCTGCATGCATGTGCCTCAGAGGATGTCAACGTGATAAGAGTGCTGGAGGACCACACAAGCGTTCCCACATTACAAGCTTCTGACTGTGGCTCTAATGGATTATTCTTGTGATCGGTGTCTTGTAACATCACAGGCAACTGCAGTAGTTTCCCCCATCAGACTCCCCGAAAACCAGGACTGGGACACCTAGTCTCATTAAACCAATGTGCTGCTCACTGTAACTTGCCACGCTTTGTTGCCAGCAGACAGAATAATTGGCAGTATCAATTAAGGGCTGCTTACTGTCTTACCATCGCACTGGCACACTTCCCCGCTCTCCGGGGCTGAATAGAGTAAAGGATGTCCAGCTTCACCTGAGTACAGCTCCTACCGGTAATTTTGGAGCAAATTATGTTCTTCATTAAGATACACTGGAGTTGGAAGCAACTTTGATTTTTCCACAAACATCCCCGACTTCAGAGAGTTTTTGTTTTACAGCAGCTACTATTTTATTTCAATTCTGGTACATGTGTTTGCTACTGGCTATGGAAACTATTTAATTTCTTTACCCAAAGATGTGTAATTTCAAAGCAGCTGTCAATCCTTCTTGCTTCAGCTGTTATATACAGAAAGTAAACCAGGGCGGTAAAGAAAGATGCAAAGAATCAAAGCATCATTTTTTTAAAGATTTATATTTGCCACTGGGGATGAAAAAGCAATTTCTCGACTTCTCTGTTTCTCTTACACTTCTACTGTTGACCTTGAGGAGGAATACCTGTGTGATCATTGTCTCTTTTATTCCCACCCGTCTGCCATGCCTCGAGAAAATGGGCCACTACTCCAAGAGGCAATAAGCAAAGCTCGCTGGGCCGAATATTGGCTGTTATTTGTTTGTCTTTCTCAATGCGCGTAAGTGACTGAGACGCGCTGAGAGGAATGCTTTAGCTCTCGCTCAGCGTATCGCATGTGACAAAATTTTCTGTCAGCGGCTTTGATCATTATGTGCGAGGGAAAAAAAAGAAAGAAAAAAAGCATTTGGAATCCAGCACTGATAGAACTGAAACATGCAACACTTCACAAATATGTTGTGAAATGAAAACTTTTAGATCATTTTCTGTGGGTGAGCTTACTGTATTTTTTCCACGATTGTTGCACCAGTAAACCAGTTTAATCCGAGTCAAAATTGCTGTTCTGTTTATTGTGTGGTGGAGGAAGACATCTCCATGCTGCGAGGTTTTATAATGAGTCAGGAGCCGCTGTATGTGTGTGTCAAACAACTTCTGATAAAGAAATCAATAAGGAAAAAATCCCTGCATGCCTTGATTTTGATTAATTTCATGTCATTTTTGATCAGAGTCTACAATTTTTTTTTTTTGCAAATGAAAAATCTCTTATTGTTTTTTCCTTGCAAATAAAAACGTTTAATATATTTTTTATTCAGTTAAACACCTTTCATTATTTCAGACTAATCTAGTGTCAAAGTTCTGGCTGGGTACTGGCTGTGACTTCCTATTCAAGATAATTTCATACTCTGGGAAAATTTATTGAGATTATATGAAATAAAGTTATTTGTAGTCGGAAATGATTCATTTTAAAGAGAGGTAGATCTTAGAAATAATGCAATGTCCTTCTGTGATAATTGTACACTGCATTGTACGTACAGCGTGTGACATTCATGAAGCCTATGGAGGCACGCTGGAGTGCTACTTGATGCATTCCACTTTTCAATACTGACTGGCAAATAACAGTTTGGCATATTTATGAAACGGGGCTTTTAGAAAGACCTCTCTTTTATGCATATGGTTTCGCTAGGAGAGGAGAAGATGGTCAGTTATGAGCTCCTTCTCTGTTGATTTCCCTTACAGAGGGTGAAAAGGGTCAAATTAGTCTCGGTGAAAGAGATGGAAAGGTAAGAAAGACCATCTACATGACTGATACAGAGAAAGAGCAAGTACGATGTTCAAAGGGAGGACTGTGAGGTGAAACTCTTCAAACAGCATATTTCATACAGTGGATGCAGTAAAATGTGCCTCGCAGATGATGAAAAAGGAGCAAAGAAATGTAGAAAAAAAAATTGGCAAGAAAAATAAACACACACAAAAAAAGCATTCAGCAGCACAATATGAGCAACATATATTTTTTTTCCCAATTATCATTTTCTAACCTTTAAGTAAATTCTAAATTGGGTGAAAATAGCATAGTAACAAAACCTAGGGAAAGCCACTTATTTAGTATTATTATTGTCATCATTGTTGTCAAACATAATAATTTTGAGTCAAATTTTTCCACAGGTTTGGGGTCATAAGGTGAGTAGAAATTCTAAATTCTGTTTCAACTATGTGGCTACACATATAGTACAGGATAGAGTGACAGGTAGCAAAAAGATAGGACACACAAAGGCAATATAAAACTACCAGCCCGGTTTATAACAGGACAGGAGCTAAGGGCTAGTAGTTATAGAGTCCGGGGGATGGTGCAGTTTAGTTGAATGAGCCGAACACAAAAGGAA
>OMNN01002358.1:4140-16008 GCA_900302755.1 Chromis chromis | reverse complement strand
CTGTAGAGCTGCCGGCCTGTACAAACTCTTCTTCTGCAAATTCATTTCCGCTCCAGTCTCCCTCATTCATGTGATAAAAGCCACCGTGTGGAGTCATTAAGTAGTGACGTTGGGGAAATGGCAGCTGGCAGGGGAATCTGGCAGGGTTTAGAGCGCCTTATTATATTCATTAAAGTATCGATATTTCGCGCCAGCGTATCGATACTCATATCGCACGAGGAGGAACGACGATATATCACTGTATCGATATTTTGTCCCACCCCTAGTGGAGATAGAGCAGATATAGCAGAAGAAGAAGCTTCACTTCTAACATGCTAACATGATGTAAGGGACAGGTGTGGCTGTTGATGCCAGGTCTATAAAGACACATCCAGTGGTTCTAAATGTTGGAAACAACATGTCTACCTTCAAGAAGAAACCTGAGCGCCCAAACTTTAGTGCATGCTAACCAGAGGGACCATGCATAAGTAACACGCTGACTACTGCTGAGGTGTTTCTGATGCACAGTGAAACATGTCTAACGCCTGATGACTCAAAATGCCAGAAGATGTTTTGTCAGTCTGCATCTTTTTAAGCCTCCATGTGGGTCAATGCACTTAAGATTTAAAAAACACAGTAAACACAGCCTCGTCGAACACTGAGAAAACTGTGGCCTAAATTGGGAAGACAAACTGCCACAAACTTTAACAGACAGTCCAGGGAAAGCAGAGTCACCTCTTAACTTGTCACATACTGTTAGGTTGTGATAGCAAGAGGCCTGTCGGACACAAACAGTGGAAACTATCTTGGATCTTGGCTTCAGGGACACCAGAACCATCTGTCACTGCAAACACACCTCCTCAGGGACACACTTCAGAATAAGCAAACTTTTCAAAGGCTTTCTGTTGGCTATGTAGCTCCTAAATAAACCATTGTCCATCTGCTTCAGCCAAACTTTGTGTTTCATCACCTGACAATTGGACTGCTTGCCTGTAAGCACACTGACTATTGTATAATCCATGTAGAAGTAATAAAAGTATTAACATTCTGCTCCACCAGTCAACTGCAGTTTTTCACTCATCATCACATCATTTTGCAAACTCGACTACAGTCATTGAAGAGGATCAGTGAAGCTTAAAAAGGGACGTTTTGACATCAATAACAAAACCCGAGGGAGGAGCCCCTTTGCGTGGTTTTCGGTCGGTTAGGAGATAAGGCTTTCTTTGCGTGGTGACAGAGATTAGGCTGCCGGGTAAAACTCATTTCACTTGTTTAAACACCCACATTTGTGCTGTCTCAGGCTTAAACACACAGAGCTTTAGTGATGCGACTCCACGGTGAAACAATAAACCAGTCATTTACTGGTAATCACACTCGGGGACATGCTGTTGATTTTAACTCCGGCTGTGACACATTCTCTCACTGTGGCCTTTAAATAAACAGAATACCTCCAAGATTAGACCCAGATCTCACACAAACAAGGTCCTGATAATGACTCAAGTAGCAAAAACAGATGAAAAACACACTTCAGGTAAAGAAACGTCCACAATCTGTGTGACTTTTCTCTCACTTGACATCCTTTATCAGCTCAGACCGACAGCCGTTGTCTCCACAGACATCCCCTCTCATTATCAGCCGTCACTGAAGCTACAAAGCAAAGATTGTGTCTTCTAGACAGCTTTGAGACGAACAGAGAAGGTGAGATAGCGAAGAAGAATGACAAACAGAAGAAGAAAGATACAACAACTCAGCAAAGGTAGGTGCAAAAATCACAGCCTGAACGTGGAAACATTACACAAAAAGTGATAATAGTCACAACAAAAATCTCTTACACCAGATAAAACCGTTCGCCTGCTTCTTGTGTCATGAAACTCCTGCATCCTGTCGCTGTCCTGCAGGATTTACAGTGAAGTGAAAATACAGCTGGTTTATGGATACGATAGCAGATGGTCAGCAGAGACACTCCTCATGTACAAGGATGTGAACTTCCACACTGTTTACCAACCTCCTAATGGTGACTAAGTCAAAAAACTAAAAAGTACATCCTGCAAACTATGAATATATCATGACAGAACAGAACCTTTTCAGAAGAAAATAAGCTAGAGAGGCGTGCTGGGTTTCTATAGTAATGGACAAACCAATTCACTTTTATTTATGTAGCACCAGTTCACCCTCCCAAGACCTTAGAACATTATATTATAGAGAGAAACCCAACGAGTCCATTTGTTCAACCAGCAACAAGCATTCAAAAAGCTAAAGATGATCATCAGTACAGAATGTTGTCCAAACTGTAGTCCCAAATATTATTTGATATATTAGATTTTGTTCAGTGTTTACCAGAGAATGAAGCCCAACTAGCACCAACACTCTGTAAAAGATAAACTATTTAAGATGCAAACATTATTTATGAGTTGGGTTGTAATAATCTGGTAATTGCATCAACTTAATATTGTTGTTTGTGGTGGTTGACTTAGAACTAATTTCAAGTTGAGGTAACATAATGACATTGGCTTGATAATTTAGTTTTTCTAGGATTTTAACTTTCCTTCCTGAGGAAACGGTTAAAACTGGTCATTTAAAAGAGCTTTGATTGTCGAGGATTTCTAATTTCCCTAATTCAATATAGTTTGTTGGTTCAAAAAAATTTCATTGGAAGTTACTCAAAAAGACTGACTTTATTTTTTTATTTTGAGCCCAAAGATTATTTTTCATGTTGCATGAGGTTAAAATTCTTGGTTTGTCTTTAAAGAGATGCTTCAACAACTACTGGATTAGAGCTGTTACCACCAATAATCAGTTAATCTGCTGATGATTTTCTGGATTATTCTTACTTACTTGCTTGTGTGGTCAATAAAATGTTAGAAAATGGTGAAGATGTGTTTCAGTGTTTCCTCAAATGTCTTGTTTGTTCCAAAGATATTCAGTTTACTGTCATAGAGGAGGAAAGAAACCAGACACGTTTAAGATGCTCGAATCAGAGAACTTTGACTCAAACTGACTGATTCATTATCAAAGCAGGAAGCGATTAAATTATTGTTGACAACTGATTGATTATTGGTTGGAGCTCTATGTTGGATTGATCGACATTTGGCTCAGATATCCACGGTGCCTCGAGGATGAATCCTCATAACTTTGGTGATTTTACATTGCGCATTACATCAGGTCTGAATTTTAATTTGTCCAATACTTCAAAGCTAAAGACAATTTAATCTGCTGCCCTTAGCCTTTGGTGTAAGTTAGCAAATATTAGCATATTAGCACAGTGAATGGAGATGATGACCCACAATTACCTGCTAAAAGTCACCATGCTAACACTGTTAAGCTCAAAGCACATTTAGTCTTAAATGGCCTCTTAGTTGGATTACAAAATGTACAATATCATCATATTGCATTATAAAACTAACCATACCATTAGTGTGAGTAAACTTTATCCTCTGTAACTCTGAACATGTGTTGGAGTCATTTACCAGGTGAAAGGTGTTTCTTTGTGTGTGTGCTAATCAGAGAAAGCTAAGCCCAGGTGTGTTCCAGGTAGGTAAGAGGAGATCGCAACACGAGAAGCTGACATCAATTAGCTGTTAAGGTTAATCAATAATTCAACTCTGTACACGGATCAGAGGTGTTAGCATGTTAGCAGGGAGGAGGGAGTTAAAGAGCCGTTAGTCCACAGCGGTCTGCAGCCAATCACAGGCCTCCTTAGATATCTGGAAACAAATATGGACATCCTGCACGCTGTCATGGAAACTTCTAGCTTTTTTTTGACCACATGAGCCTTTAAAGTTTCCCAGAGCAGAGTGTGTGATCCCAGCACATGTTGTTATTGCTGCTTGAGCCCCCCGGCCCGCCAAGCTGGGAAAACACCGAGTCTGGTTCTGGATCACTGTTGCCGGAGCTCAGCCTGCGGACCCCCGAGGGCCCCCAGGGGCCACCAGGGGCCATCTGGCTTCAGGCAAATAACTCGAAGAGTGGAAAAGTTGGAACGCAGACTCGTTTCCAAAAGAGATGATGGTGATTTGTTTGAGCTTCACCGTAATAATGTATATTAACTGTTTTCTATGTTTACATGCAGAATAAAATCACAATAGAGCTGTGAGAAGAATATAAATGGGTTTGTCTTTTTAATAAAATAATTCAAATATTTAAAAACATCAGACTCTCATAACTGTTGCAACTATATTTATCATCACTGATCCAATTCAGTATTAAATTGAAGTCCTTCTTAACTATTTAAAGAAAAAGAAAATAATTAGCAGAATATTTAACAAGGTGTAATAGACACCTGAATTTTAAGACATTTCTTAATAATCCCCAAAAGAGAGGAAAGACTCACCTTTTCTGGTGAGTCCCATAAAAAATATATACAGCAGCTAATCGTAAGAGACAATTTTCTTTATCCCGTTTTAACTGTGTCTAAATAGGTCGATACATTGAACAATAAATATGCTGCATTTACACAGTTGTAGCTCTCACCGTGGCCAGTTACACTGCCTGCAGTTCAGTTCTTTTTTTTTACGTAACTGTTGGTTGCAGCTGAGTCACTAATGGTTTTCCTCTTGTGCCAAGAAGCACAGATTTTTATTTGTATTTTTTGAAGAATCAGGTTAGAGTGAATGCTGTACTTAAAAAAAAGAGCGATATGAAGAATAAAGTGATTTTGAACTATCGTGACTTTAAGATCAGAGTTGGTGTATTTTACACACGGAAAGGCAAGTCACAGATGAGGAGTTCAAGTTAAAAATCTGGCTTGGATAAATACTGTGATTTTGGCCATTTTGTAAAGACTACATGTGTTTCAAACCCACCAACAGGTTTTTTGTTTGAGTGTTAATACTTGGCCATGCTGGTGACGTGTGTTGTTCAAGACGAGAGACGTTTCACATAAAATAAATAGCATTTGTGACTTTCTTGACCTGCAAATTTACTTTTACAGTACTTGACAGGTTCAAAGCATTGTTTTGTCTCTGCCAGTAGATACTTTCTCTTGTCCTATAAGGTCCACTGGAAGGTTCAGGACTTCTACAAGTACATCATGTATATTTTTTGAAAACTTTTCAAAGAGAACTGCTGAATAACTACAGCAGCGGACTCACTGTCCTAGCTGTCTGGTTACCTGAACAGTTTATATAACAACCAATAAGGCCTGAGCTGTACAACTGGAAGATCCAAATGATACTTCAGGTGAACCACTTCAGGTAAATGAATACAGAATAGAAATGCTAACGCAGCACATCATCCCAACAGACTCTGGAAGCTGCCTCCACGTCTGACCAGCTGCAGTAAAAACAGCAGCAAACATCTATGAGCCCAAGTTTCTGTTTTGAGCGGTTTACCTTTTGCAGCAGATGACTGTCTGCTTCATGTGACACTGAAATCTTAGTTTTATCTCAGAGCACTTCATTTAAGTCAATCCAGAAAAGGTGCAGCTGATATATAAATATAGTCTGATTCCCCTGGTGCAGCCAAGCATTTAAAGCCATTTGGCCAAACCATAGATACATGTCTCCATCTGAACTTACGGTATCTCTCCTTGAAGCATTTAAACAGTTCTAGTTCCGTATTCAGACTCTGTGCTGAACAAACACCTGCTTCTCTGTGCAGAACCTTCAGGGAAAGTCCCACTTCATCAGTTGGTGCCACTTTAACCACCACAGGTCGACTCACTGTGGTTTTCTGACACATTGCAGGCCTGAAAATAAGCCGAAGAGAAGCCTGTCAGGTGTGAATCATGCAGTACAGGAATGAGTGCATCACCAGTCAGCTTCCTGGTGAACTTTAGTGGCAGTGCTGCTCTTGTCACCTGACTGATGGAGACTCAGACGTTATGAATGAGGAGCTGAGGAGTGTTTTAATCCTCCATCTGGTGGCAGCACTGAGATAACTCAGCAGCAACACTTTTATCAGCTTTTCATTTATCACCCTGATAGATGTTTGCTCTGATCGCCTTTACAAGTTGCTTTCAGAGCTAAGAGTGATGTATTAATAAGATACTGATCGTCCTGTTCTTCATTCTGCCTTCCACTTCACTTCCCTGCATCATGGAGGATCCACCAAGGAGGCTTCAGGAGGAGTTTAGAGTCAGTTAACCAACTCTGACATCCTCACATGAAGATGTTTAGCATCATTAGCACACGGCTACTCACACAAAAACTGTACAAGATGCTACAGTGAAGCTTTTCAGGCTAAATCCAGTTTTAAAGTGGAAATCTAGACCAGCTTTCAGGTAAATCTGCTTCACAACCAAAGCAGCCACTGCAACACAAGTTGGAGTCAGCAGCTCACCTGTCCAGGAGAACGACGTCAGATATGAGGACACTACGCTGATATTAACACGTGTTAAATCTGAATCTGGCTTTGTTGTGCACACACATCTGCATGAGTAGAACAGCCATTAAGAACAACATCCTCCCTCTGAAAACACCTGTGATTGGCCAAACTCTCATGTCATAAAACCTAGCCAAGAGGAAGCACAAAAAAGTTATTTTTGCCCAATGTTGGCAATAATTTACTGCCTCCTGCAGCTTTAATGCCATCAAACTGTACCAATATGGTCTTTGTTGGTGGTTTTTAACATTTTTCTTGAAGGATTTGCACTAGAGTCTAAAAATGAGCCTCCAAATATTCTTTTCCAGATTTTATTTGTTTCTGAGCTACTAGAAAACATGTCACCAGAGATTGTCCACAAAAACTCATGAAGACACATTTATGTTAAATACTTCCTGGCATGTGCCTGATGCGTCTTTGCAGGGCATTAAAAATGTAAAATAAAAGACAACGTCTCTCCTGAAGGAAACAAACCAGGAGATTGGACTGAAGGTTGAAGACGACGTCCTTGTATCAGTGGAGATGTTCAGATGGAATGAAGGGCAGGAGGAGAATACAGTGACAGAAAAACACAATAATGAAAGTGTTGGGAGAAACAAAGAGAGGGGAAGCTGTAGAGCTGATGTCAGGAGTAAAGAAGGATTTACTCTGATAAAAACAAACGTCATCGTAAACTGCTGTTGGTTTCTTTCTCCCACACACACTGAAGTCTACTGAACAATGCTGCTTTGTACCATGTCCATAAAATCTGCATCAAAAACAAAAACAAAAGGCTCAAATGGTTCATGTGACTGTTAAGACCACAGGCATCCAGCAGGAACCCACACCGCTGCTTCAAAACGGACTAGAGACAGAAATTCTGCTTATTTATGGGCGTTTGTCAGGAAAATATCTGGTTTATGACACGTCTAAGATCAGCTTCACCAGTGTAGGTTCTGTTTTAGCGCATGTTAAAGAACATCCTGAGGAAACATAACTGAACTGGACTTTAGTGAGAAACGTTAAATTAGAGTGAGGATCGATGGGAGTCCATCCTGTGAATGAACGACTCTCTGAATAGCAGCAACTTGACCAAGAATTCCGGAGGCCTCTTTCCCCCTCGGCTTTTCTTTTTCCTCTCGCCTGGGAGAACAAATCAGAGGAGAGCGTCCAGTCGAGCGCTCGCATATTTTAAAGCTCACACTTTTTACAGGCGGATTCCTGCTCAGAGCCGGGAACAAGCTGCTCATTGAACTGTGCCGTGGTTGCTAACAGCGACTGTCGCCACACCTCTGCAGATCTGTGAATGGACAGAATCCCTCTTTCTCTTCCCATGTCCCCCCTCTCTCCTCGTTTTATTCTTTCACTTCCTCCAGCTTTTTAAAGAGTGAAAAGAAAGTGTGTTAATTTACACGCCGGTCGTGTTTAACACTCCCTTCACGTCCTGAGCAACTTTCAGCTTCTTTTTTTTTTCCCCCTGAACAGAACAAAAAGTGTAAAGAGAATGAATCAATGGTTCTGCTTGTTGGATTCTTCTCTACGGCACAACACAACGGATATGAAACAACTTCACAACTGCACTGCCATTTATAAAAAAGAAAAGAAAATGACACCATTTATTAGAGCTGGAAACTCTAGTCTGTCAGTAAACGTGATCAAACGTCTGAATCACTGTACTGTATGTCTGATTTAAAAATAAAACAGTTAGTCCAGACCAGATTCTGTAAAAAACTAAAACCTCTGTCCTCCTTGTTGAAACTGTGAAGCCTTTAGTGACTCAGCTGTGACCAAGAATTCAGGGGTTGTGACGTTTCATCAAAATCACTTGATTTTACATAAACATTTAATCAAAATTAAGTCATTTAGACTAAACAGATTCTGTAAAAATGTAAAAGTTCTGCACTACTCGATGCAACCGAGAAGCCTTTAGTGACTCGGCTCTGACCAACAGTAATATTAAAAGATTATCTGCCTGCAGGGCAGGCTGTGTTCACACAGAGCACATAGAAAACAAGTATGGTAACTAATTAAACATGTAAGTAGTAAAATATCTACAGTAAGTAAAGTTACTATTTTATTTTTTTCACTACTGACAACACTTGGCAACGTGTTGGACAGGTTAACTGTAGCTTTATAAAGAAATACAGAAATTCTACTTTTGTTTCTTCTTTGTTATGATTTATGGCTTTATACTTGGTCATGTTGCACAAAATACATTTCTGAGTTCTCTCTCCTTCTAGCTGTGGTTGCGCTCTTTCTAAAGAGGTGCAGGACTTTATACTGCAGTGAAACATGAGTCCACAGGGAATAAAAATGTGCGATGAGCTCAAAGCGTCTGGAGGGTTAACAAGCGAAGACACCAGAGCTACGAGTTGCATCATTTCCTCAAGAGGAGGAAAAGCAGAGTTTGTCGCACATGTTTGCCTCAAATCTTCAGCCTTCACGTGTTTCCGTGTCGTAACGGTCACACGAGGAAAGTACTGCAGAGCTGTAGATGGAGGAAACCAGGACTTCTGGTGTTTTCTTCATGTGAACGTTCCACTTTTACAGAGCAACAGGCTCAAGCAGAGAAAGTTCAAAGAGCTGCCACAGAAAACAAACCACAGAGAGGTTTAGAGGAAGAGAAAGAGAGCCAGAGAGGAAAAAGACAAAAGATGGATGAAGCACCAGAGAAAAAAGAAGGAGGACGCCGTGTTCTGGTGTGACCAAAGCCCCGTTAATACACAATGACTGCCAAGCGGAAAGAATGTTAAACCCCAGAAACAGGTACAAACACAGAGAACAAGGGGGAGACAGAGTGGAAGGAATGGAAGTGAAGGTGGAGCCTCTGGACCAGATTAAAGAGGCCGATGAGGAACACGGTTGGGTTTGAACTGCAGTAGAACCCTGACCCTCCTGAGGGAACCGACTAACAGATAAAAGCCAGGTTTTTAGGACAGTTAGTGGCATCTGAAGGCACGTTTGGCCTCCTTCAGATCAATCATCAGGTGTTCTCAGCACAAACACTTGAAATAAACAGTCTAAATGAGCAGCAGCCTAATGAGAAGCAGCAAAATACTCAACTATAGAGTCCTTTGATTAGTTGTTTGGTTATAAATGGTCAAAAAAAAATTTTGATCAAAGCCAAAGATGACGTCCTGAAATGTTAAAGATATTCAGTTTAGTGTGATAAAGGAGGAACAAGACCAGAACCTCATTTAAGAAGCTCAATCAGAATTTGGGCTTTTTTCCCGGAAAAATGAAAAATGACGTCCCGCAAACATGACAGACTTTTGCCCTAAAGGACACTTTGGTTCGATTTATTTTCTAGACGTGAAACTCCACAGATAATAATGTTGCTGAAAATCAACTACAAAAGCAGCAAATTCACCTTTTTTGTTCCTTAAACTGCATAAATGCCTCCAAAGTGTTCTATTGTACTAGAAGCAAGGCAGAAAAATGTCATGACGTATGATTTTTAAATAGCTCAAACCTTAATAATTCAAATGATAAAATATTTATTTGGATCCAGCAGGAGGCTGCAGGTTGAAGAGGTGAAGCCACTCAGTTTCTTCTATTTGTTGATTATTTCAGCTTCGTCTGTGAATCTGCAGCTTTGCATCGCAGCATCACAGTAAACAGAAACATCCGCAGCCGTTTTACTGTCTGGCGGACGAGTTGTTCAATGGTGGCAATGCGGCAACTGTTGCCTCTGAACATCTTCCTCCTCCTCCTCCTCCTCCTCCATCCTCATCTCACTTGGTCTGTTTATGGCAGCGTGGATGTGATGAGAAAACACAGAAAAGCATGAAAAAGGCAGCAGAGGTTTAATCTGAGATTAAAGCGGAGTGGGAGGTGCATGAAACAGAAACTAATCTTCATTCCTGAGCTCCTCTCACTCCCATCACAACTTCAGCTGCCTCCTGTAGGAGCCATTATCTTCTCCAGTCCAGCTATTAGTCTGAGCCAGGACTGAAAAAAAAGAAAGAGGAGAGAAGCTGGAGAGGAGGAGGAGGCGCAGTGGGGAGGTGGAGGAGGTTGGATGGGGGCAGGGCAGCTTTCATCACATATGGAAGAAAAAACAGCAGCAGCAGCCAAGAAGCCGGAGGAGAGATTTAGCAGGAAGCTAAATGAGCTGAAGCTGTGGAGGAAAAGAAGATGAATGGGCCGTTCTGCTTCACATCTCCCGCCACATCTCTCCTCCTCATCCTCCATCCTCCTCCATCCCTCCATCCATCCCCTGAATCTCTAATGAGAGTTTGTGTTGCGCAGAATGCCAGGGTGTGGCGACGACGAGCGGAGATCTCACAGCGGCTTCCCAGACTGTTCAAGTTGGTGCAGAATAACAGAAGAAGCTGAACAATAAGAAACAGACGACTTCACCTCCTGATATCAGCTGAACTCAGAGAGATTCACAGGAACTGATCAGAACATGACAGTATACAGGAGGAATGCTGGAATCCAACTTGCAGGCTCAATAATGTGGCAAAATTCAGATTTGTTATATAACAACAATCACCTTCCTGTGCTCTGTTACATTTTTAAAAATATGAATTTTGCATCCACATTATTGATGTTGAAATTTAGATATTGTGCAGGAAGAAAGCTGATATCCTCACTGTACAATATGCAAAGACAACTTTCAACATTAACAATCAGAAACGGATGCAAGAATCGGATTTCTTTTAAATGTGACAACCAAAAATCACCTTCCTGTCCTAGTTTGGCACCATCGCTGCTACATTACTGATCTCGGAAGTTACATATTGTACAGAGGAAAGCTGTGCAATATTTAAAAACAACTTGAGATGGTTTCAACCACCCTCCTGTGATTTCCTGCATTTCATTCCTGTGACTTGCACCACTTAAAGCAGCAGCTCTGCTCCCTAGAAGGAGAACAGATCAGACTTGAGATAAGTTTAAGGGCATCGGGCAGAGAGAAGGCTGGACTCCAGCAGAACCTCCCACCGCCTCCAACTCAGAGAACACCAGAACACTGACAAACAGCCCAGACTTCCTCCTGAAGAATCTCTTCATCTATGGAGGGAACATGTGACAACTTTCAGCCTCAAAGTTGGTCTCAGACCGTTAAACCAACCGTTAAACCAACCGACACCGTTAAACCAGCCGTTAAACTAACCGACACCGTTATTCTCGTTTCCTGAAACTCTGACGGTTGGAGAAGCTCCGTTATGTGAGGAGCAGGAGGATGTCCGGTGGTAAAACACGGAGCTCCTCCGGTACCGAGCCACTTGTTAGAGTGAAAGTACAGAATAAACAGGATCTACTCACTCCTCGTCCCATGCTGCCGCTCAGTAGAAACACCGGAACTAAAGTCCTCCTTCAATATGAACATAAAAGAGAAACTTTTACTCCTGGCGAGGATTTTTTTTTTTTGTATTTTTATTTTTTAATCTTCAGCACGTGTCACTCCTCCAGAACACACACCGAGCTCGCGAGCCTCTGTTCAGCCTCCGGTTCTTATAGACGGCGTTCTGCCATTGTGACGTCACCGCCGTTCGCCATGGCAACCCCGGGATGGAGGCGGGGCTTCTTCCCTTATTGGGCGTTTTTCATTTTTTTTTTTTTTTTTTTAGCTTTCCATGTAAC
>OMNN01002355.1:0-11501 GCA_900302755.1 Chromis chromis | reverse complement strand
CAGTACCCTGGGCCTGTCAAAAATTCCTTCAAAGACAGCTAAGAAAAGTCTTGAGCAGTACATCAAAACTTAAAAAAAAAAAAAAAAGCAGTTTAACCTATCTGGACAACTTGGAACAAAATCAAGATAAACTTTTATGCTATATGTCTCACATTTTAGGAGAATTCAAGTGTGACGTAACCAGATCTCAAAGGCTCCAGCAACCATGTGTATGATTATCAGTGAAGTCTGAATAAATAAACAATGCATAATAAAGAGTCATTGGTTTGGTTTTGAGTGATGGCATAATGGACACTCATCTCTATAATTTAATTTTATCATATTATATTATGCTCATTTAATAATACTTATCAAGGAGGCCGCTGGTATTTTTCAACACAATGGACAAGTTGCTGCAGAGTCTAGACTTCTATATCAAATAAAACTGGATATTCTAGCAAGCAGCTTGTAACATTGTCTTCAAAAAATTACATGAAAAGGTGAACATATTAGTTAGTGTAGAGGTTTGTGGCATATTTTGTTGTGCAAGTCACTCAACAGAGTGCACTTTTTACTAGAAAGACATTGGTCTCTTACTGCTGCACACCGTGACAATGTAAAAAAAAATAAAAAATCAATATAGAACGAATAAAAACCCATCACTCACAATAGCACTCTCTTGTAAACTCTGATGGCAGAATACTAACATCAGATAATACATCAAATCTGCAACACAAAAATAAATATGGAGACACGCATCCAGCTCACATTACCAACTCAAAGTGGTTTGATTGGCTGCTCGGGGGCTGCAGGACTGAACACATATTCTGCAAAAGAGAGGCAGAGCAATACTTAATAAAACATTAATCCTATGTGAACCTACCCTGCAAATAAAAGTGATAATAAAGTAAAACATAAATGACACAGCCGTGACTTGCGACACAAAAAACAGATAATGTCGGTCAAAAAGTTTTTTGTTTATTGACTTAAAATAGTGATGAGTATGTTGGCATACTTCAAATGTTGTTTTCACCATTTTGGTAGTTTACATTTCCAATGTTTAAGTACAAAATAACTCATATTTTGATGAAGAACATATCATGTCATTGGAGCACACTGTGTTGAATGCAGAAAAAAATATCCACTGGTGACAGGAATGGGATATTTTTAACATCTCTGTTGCATCCAACATAATCCAATCTACTCTTACTCTAGCAAGAGTCATAATACAGTTTATCCTTTGCCTTCAGTATCTTTTGCACGATATTCATAATGCAAGATTTTAGGTGTGGCAATACTGCAAAAAAGGAAACCTTCAACTTAAGATAAGAATAACATAGAGTGCATTACAAATCCAAATCAAAACTAATTCTTCATCTTCATATTGACTCTTGGTGGTCAGTGGGTGGTGTTTGCTCACTTTCTGTATAGAAAAAAACCTGATGATACTGTAAACCAAGACAGCTGTCAATTCTATATACAAATCATTCGCTGTAAGTCTTAACAATAATTTTAAAGAAGAAATGTGTCATCCGCAAATCATAGGAAAATAACAAGAATCGTGACAAAAATGTGGTACCGTCAGTGTTTGTGGTCAAGCTTTTCACATACCACATTTTTTAATTTAAATTTCATGTAATGTTCATAAACCAATTCTTGAAGCCGACCAGTCTTAAAGTATGAATAATTGATGCACAATAATTACAGTTTTGTTGTCTTCATATTGGTAGAATAGGATTTGATACTGCAGTGTAGAAGTTAGACTGATAACAGGCCTTTCTCTCACCACTAGAGGCTGCCGTTGCTCTACTATTAAAGATGGTTGGCCTTTTACAAAAGAGTTCCTTGGACATGTTGTTTGGTAGAAATTTAAAAGATAGTGTAAAATCAAAACACACATCTTCATAAATGGACATCCTTGTGTGTGCAATTAACCATTGTGTATCAGGTCAGAAATATCCAAATGTACACAAACAGAATATCATCATTGTATAATCATTACTTTTGACAGAAAACTGCAAGTACATAAAACACAACCAATGTACTTATTGTCTCCACCATAAAAACCACAACAATCACATTGAACACAACAGCAGTTCACTGACTGTGGTGCCACACAGAATATTCACAACTCAGTTCATCAAAAGAATCATTTTCAGACTGGCTCAAAAAATCTCTGGAATATCTAGAAAACCAAAGATGGAAATCACAAAAATAACAGATCTCTGTTGACTGAAAGTAAGGACACAAGTTAAGAACTTTTTATATTCCATTAGACACAGGAAAGCTATATCCATTTAGAAAGGCAAAGTACAGAAGTTCTGATAAAAACACATGCCAGTCAAGAAGATGGCAGGGAAAATCAGTAAAATGCAGAAGCCTATTTGAACACAAAATAGTTTTTATCTTGGCTTTCAGTGACACATTACAGATACATAGTTTTGTTTGAAATGCAAAACCACTCTGCACGTTACACATCTAGCTACCCACAGAGAGAAATGATAAGAAATGTGAATCCCCAACCCTGTGACAAAGACAACCGTTCCATTTGTGTCAATTGCACTTCAATATTTCTCCTGCAAAGCATTTTAAAGCCCTTTTCTACTGTTTTCCACTCTGTTCATTTTCTCTCAGCTGCACTTGCATGGATTGGTAAGGAGTTCTTCAAGGACAGAGGCGAAAGCTTTCATCTCTGGACCTCACCTTATGCAAACTGTCACGTACATGTACAGCCTTGCTAAATGAATGCACCAACACAAACATACACCGCAAGAGAAAAACATTAAGGATCTCTAGGCAGAAGAAACTCCACAGAAACAAGTACATGGATGCTTCTTTCTTTTCCTTGTCCTATGTTAAATCTTTCAATTTTGTTATCAACCATCTGAACTTTCAGTCGTTTACGTAGACTCCCTGGGAATCCTCCTATGGAAGACCACTGACTGCCTCTGCTGGAACTGTTGCTTCCTCCTTTTTTTCTGGTCCCAGCGGCACAACAGTATCATCTTAAAGGTTGTACGGAAAGTCTTGTTGCACAGGGCATAGCACATGGGGTTGACTGTGCTGTTGACGTAGCACAGCCAGTACCCGACTGCCCACAGGGTCTCTGGGATGCAAACTTGACAGAAGGCATTGATCAGCACCATGATGTTATATGGTGTCCATGTGATGATGAAAGCAAAGAGGATGGCGCTGAGAGTTTGAGCTGCCTTCTTCTCCTTCACTAAAGACATGCGCTTCCTCTTGGTGATCTGAGTCCGGGCTCGGGAAGCAAAACGCTTCGCCATAGCCGCTTCTTTGAAGGATAATGGGACTGAGGGGGACTTAGTGGCTGTGCTGGTGGTAGTACTGTCAGTGGCAGTGGTTGTTGGGGTACCATCCAGAGGGGCTTGGTTAGTGGCAGCCTGGATGGTAGACATCGACTGAATCTTGCGTGAGCAGAAGCGTTGGTGGTAGCTATTGTCTGAATTGTTTGTTCCCTCCGGAGTAATAGTGGCAGTGGTGTTGGTGGTGACGGATGAAAGGCTATCTCGGTTATACTCCGCTCCCCTGAGGGGATCCTCCTCTGAAGCTGCATCCAGATCCTCACAGGAGGTTAGCTGGGAGTTGACAGCAGCCTTTATGCCAGGTAGACTAAGGACAATGGAGAAAATAGCATGACTCTGGGAAATCATCTCTGTTCCCCCACAGTCCTCGTCCTCTGAAGACCCAGAATGGTCCAAAGAGATTGCAGCATCGTTGTTGTTCCAGCTGTCACTGCTGCTCTGGTCTGGATCACCGTCTCCCTGCCGGGTACTACCAGGTCTCCATGAACGAACCCCAGGCCAGCAGTGGAAGCGTCCAACCAGCTCTTGACATGTGCTCTTCCGCTTGGACAGCCTGGTCAATTCATAACTGCTGCAACTTCTAGAACTTCCCGTCTGACGGACAAAACCGGCTCTCTCCCCCCCGTTATTCCCACTTTTTCCACCATTCCCACCACGACCACCCGAACCCTGCAACCCAGCTAGCTCTTTTGAACGGTTCTGGGTTTCCTTGTAAATGCGCCAGTAGAGAACACTCATTATTGTCACAGGCAGGTAGAAAGCCGCCATGGCTGTGCAGAAGGTTATGGTGGGCTCGGAGAGGAACTGAATGTAACATTCATCTGAGGGCACTGTCCTTTTACCCTCAAAATACTGCCATAGCAGGATGGCTGGGGCCCACAGAACAAGAGACACAAACCAGGCTAAGCCGATCATGATCCCAGCTCGCTTTGTGGTCCGTTTGGCCCGGTAGGTCAAAGGCCGGGTGATTGAAAAGTAGCGGTCAAAGCTGATAACCAGTAAGTTCATAACTGATGCATTGCTTGCCACATAGTCTATAGCAAGCCACATGTCGCAGGCCCAGTTGCCCATGGCCCAGTAGCCCATCACAAGGTAAGCTGTGTAGAGGTTCATGGAAATGACTCCTATGATGAGGTCAGCTACAGCTAAACTCAACAGGAAGTAGTTATTGACTGTCTTTAGCTGGCGATTAACCTTGAAGGATACCACCACCAGGATGTTTCCGATGATGGTGACCAGTGACAGCATGCCTGTCAGCAAGACAATGAGGACAACCTGCCACACAGGGTGGCCACCCAGGGAGTCAAGGACTCTTGTTTCATTCCCATTTGGAGATTCTGTGGTGAGGTTAAAGAGTTTGCTGGTGGAGGAGGAATTATCATCCAGAGTATTCACATGGAAAACCAACCAGGGGACTCCACCAGTTCCTCCTTGGTGGAGAGCATTGGATTGTGGGTAGGCTCCGGCCACTGGTGGTGAGGTGTTGGCAGTCAGGAAGAGACCAGGGTCTGTGCTGTTGGAGCTCATTGTTATGTTCTGGCATTATCTAAAGGGAGAGACAGAAAAATGGAGGTAGGAAGGGACAGAGGGAGGGAGGGAGAAAGGACATGGCACACAAGGGGAGGTAGAAAGGGGAAAAGGACAGAGAGAATGAAATGGAAAAAGGATACGTGAGTAGTTGACATTCCTATTCACATCCAGTAGGTGAGGCTAGAAATCTATTCTACCAAGCTGTATAAATAGGCTATATTTGTGTCTAATTTGTCTCCTGTAAAATAATCACTTGTAACTTTGTTTGTGAACCATCTGCATGCACACTGTAAATGCATTGCAAGCCATATATTAAATTACGACTTGACATCTGAATCAACAAGGCTAGACAGCAAGAGAGAGTCAGAGAAAGAGAGACTGCAATCAACACCTGTTTCTTATGACACCCAGCAAATTGCAGAGACGTTTCACTTACACACAGGTAATATATTTTCCTAGCCTTGTCTAGTCTGTAAAGATGTCTGTATTGAAACATCTCCTTGCATAACATTAGACCTCGGGGCAGGGATGGTTTACAGCTGTCAGATTAGATGTAGAGTTGGCACATCGGTGATCTATATTCAAAATTTAACTCTGGTGTATTGCAGAGTGAAACAAAGAAAGTGAAGACAGATTTTAGACAGATAAAGCTATTCAGAGACAAAAACCTGATGGTGAAACAGAGTGAAAATAGTACCGAAAGAGATAATATAGCACAGTGCTGTTTTTTTTGTTTGATTTGGGATCACTCCACACGATGGAAAGTCAAACCATAAATAGAAGACCCTGCTGATTTGTCAAAGCGTTTCTTGTTAATTGGATAATAAGATGAGAAACTGCCAGTTTGTGAAGCAGCATGTTCTATTCACTTCATGAGTTTTGCTGTGCAATCATTTATAATTACTGTGCTGATTTGCATTTAGATGCATGCACGCATATGTGTTTGTGTGCTGAAAACAAAGAAATAAAAACAGATGCAACAACAACAACAACACATGGAGTCAAGTGAGGAAAGTAGGTTTTCTCAAAGGTGTAAGAGCAGAGTGTGACTAGTAGTTTGTAAATCCCACTTCAATTACAACACACATTTATGAAATAAGCAGATTTGCATAAAATATTGTTGCATTTTCTTTGTACTAATTACACTGGTCTACAAGCAAAATGCTTCCAGAATAAAAGTAGTGAATTTTTTATTTTTTATTTTTTTTAACCAAATTTGGGTCACTAATAAAGAAAAATTAATTCAGAAGTGCTAATTGGCTTTAGTTTTCAAGATAGAGTATTGGGTCAAAATTTGAAATCCTAAGCAAATTAATGAGAGAACATCTAATCAAAATGAAATGTTTGTCTCTGAGCTACCATTCCTACCTCAGAACACTGTCTGCACATTAGAAAACATTCATGTTGGCCAGAGTTTTGACAGAACATGTTCTGTTTGACATATTTGTAGAAATCTGTGTCTTGGAAGTGGACAAAATGCATTCATATAGAGACATTTCATGAGCGGTGGCACACATTGATCTATGCATCTCAAGTCACATGATCATCTTGTAAAGTTGAAATTGTCAGTGCCTGTTTTGACCTCAGGAAGCAGAGATGCCTCGAAACTGTGTAAACAATGCAGAGGTAACCTTTTCATAACAAAAGCGCAGTATAATTGTAAAAAAGACATACCACCTTTATTTTGGATGCAAAATAGGAGATCAGGACAACAGTTGGGCCCCACATTATTGTTGTAACACATGTGGAACTAATCTCCGTCAGTGGCTCAACAAGAAAAGAAAATCTATGCCTTTTGCAATTCCAATGATTTGGCGAGAACCAACAGATCACAGTAGCAATTGTGCAGTTGCAAAAGGAAAATCAAGAAAGAAAAAATGGACTGCACAGTATCCAAATATTCCATCAGCTCTGCGCCCTGTACCTCATGGAGAAGACCTACCAATTCCTGATCCACCAGAATCATTCTCTCTAGACTCAGATGATGATCAAGATGATGATCAGGATACGACTGGTCCTGAGAAAATGTCAGCTGACCCAGACTTACAAATCTATTATATCAATATACATAAACCTACATATTTGTATAAAACTTTATCATGAAATATCTTGAAATCATTAGCCAAACAACACTTTTATCATTTGTTTTCCAGTCCATCTTATCAAAGTATGTAAGATTTAGTAAATTTTATCTCGGAAGCAAATATTTTCCAAAAATTTGTAGACCAGTGTTAGTTTATTTCTAGTATGTGTATGTAAGTATGTAGACAGTAGAATGATTGAATTAATTATATTTAATGATACAAAATATATTTAAAAAATGTGGGCTTTTCTTGTGATATATTTTGGGTTAACGTTCTGAAATTGGGTTTTACAGCTCAGGATTAAATATTGCACCAGAGCTCTGTTAACAGTGTGGTAAGTGCCTTGTTACATTTGCAAACATCAAATAGGACAAAAATTGCTGCTTTTTTCAACTTGAAAATTGAACCAATACTCAAAATTTGATTCATTTTTAATCAACTGTGTGTGATTGTACAGAGTGCAGTGCATTACCCTGTGCTTTCTTTTTATTTTGAAGGGCAAGAACGTGGTGTTCTTCTGCTGACTATTATGACAATGGCTCATTTTAGACCTGACACAAACCGGAGCTAGTCTGTGAAGGGTCTGTGAAAGGAACAAACTGTGTGGGACAAGTATAAATATCTAAGCCCCCCTCTAACCCACCCAAACCGCTTACATGCACCATTTACACAAATATGTAAGCATGACCATAGCGGTCCCATAATGTCTAAAATGTGAATCGCACACACAGTATCTCATCCCTCGGGGAAAGGCATTTGAATCTGAGCGATGCACCTGTGCCCAGACACAATTTCAGACCTCCCGCAGAGCTGTTAAATAACCCCAGTAGCCAACAGCATCTCGCAGCCGTATGTGACACCGAGCGCACACTGCTACTACTATTATCAGGAGGCTCCCCGCTGTCTCCGCTGCAGACATGTATCACTTCATCCATGCACAAACACAGATAGCACGCTCTCATATTTCACATAAGCTTATGTTACATCACAGCAGCAATCACTGTCGCATACATGCATCGTGTGCTTTATATCTGCATAGAAACATTCACTGCATGCATGCACGGATGCACAAATAGAATGCATTGACTGAGTGGAAAACAAAACCAGACAAACACAAAGACAACAGCGCCTGTGAGAACAAACGTAAAGAACTGCAACGTCTATAAAAGAAAGCGAACTTGAAAGCCTCTTAAGAAAACAAAGTCGACTTTAAACTTTTTTACAAAGAGCATGTGTGGCAGTACTGTGTTGCTAATGAATGTTAAACATCTTTTAATTGGCTTACGGGGGCAAAATGTGTCTGTGTGAAGATAAGGGCTTAAACAGCTGGGAAATCAGTCTTTAATCTACTACCTTGACTCGCTGTAAACACAGAGGGTGGATAAATGTGTTTAGAAAAACAAATAGTGGATTTTTTTTAAATGAAAAGGAAATTCAGACAAACACAAGCCAGTTGCTCAGTGTCCTGTGTGAATACAACATAGGAGGAGGAAAGTCCAGATCCTATGGGAAAAGGCCAAATGTCAGACTCTTTGAGAGTTGCAAGACGAGTCAGTGTTGGAACTGGTGGGTCAGGAAGTGGCTCAGATGCAAGTATGTACAGGAAAAATCACACTGCCATGAAAAAAAGACAAAATAACTTATGTTTCACTGCTGATGCTTGTCTAATTGGGTAAGCAGTCAAATATACAATACCAATGCTGCATGAGTGTACACTATATAGATATATACTGTATGTGTGCATGTGGGTGCTGTTAACTGGCGCTGCTCTGTTTCCATGTGCAACATTGACTTATACCTCAGCAAACATAATTATACGTGAAACAATTATGGTTTGCTGTTGCTTCCGATTGCAACGGTTATCTAACATAAATTTACATCTGCAGTCCCCCTGGGAGCAGAACTGGCTGCACAACAGAGGGAGAGTTGTTTTCATATTGTTTGTTTTCCCCTAAAATTGAAAAGCCCTTTCAGATAAAAACTGCATATGACAGATGACAACATCCTTTTTCCGACATGGGTGGGCTGGACCTCTGCAAACAGCGGCTATTACGGTAAAGCCTTGATAGTGTCTTTGTCTCTCTCTCTCTCCAAGTCAGCATTAAAGCCCTATATCTTAAGTTTGACTCCCAGGCACCTAGGTGAGCTAGTTTCAGGTACACAGACGGATCAATACTCGTTTACTGCGTTGTAACACAACTTGTTCGCTGACATTTTGAGGAATTTGGCCCAGCAGGGTTGGACAGCACAATTCAAGCTGGGTCCAAGGATCCATCTGAATGACTGGGTGACTAATATCTGCCCATTTCAGGTTTCTATTTTGGGCAACTAATTTAGCAGAGCAGTGATAGAGGCAAATGATGTCCAACAAGCCAACGATGAGCAAACTTGACAAGTGCTTCTTATTAAAGGTTAAAGCCCCTATAATTTAAATCTTAAAAACCCCTTCAGCGCCACAACATACCTTTAGTTAAAGGGATACAAGCTTTATTTTCTGATTATTTACAGAGGGATACAGTCCAGGAAGTTTAATCAACAGTGTCTGTGATTTAAAACGAAATAAAGATTATCATCAGCTTGATTTTGTCATGCTAAATTTGAAGGTTTAAATTTTTACTATTTGGTCTGCCATTGCTCATTTAGTGCACTTTTTGCTGGAGCCAGATGCAGAAAATCAAGAGGCGGATAGGGATTTTAGCAGTGATCATAATCAGGCAATATTTTAAAAATAACTCAAGCATAAGCAGCCTCAACACCAAAAGATAGCACTAACAAATGAGGCATAAATACATTCAGCCGCATATGTGGAAAAACTGATCAGCAATCACTGATCAGTTTTTCCAATTAGACTAGAACTGTCACAAATTGACAGATGCAATCGATTGTTTTGTGTTTACAATCACTAAATGGGAAGTACTGCAAGTATAGGAGAGTCAGAACTTGAAACAATGACACACTGACTGTTTTAAAAGCAATAATGCCTCCAATTTAATCTCATAAACATGTATTTTGAGAACAGTCCACTAGATCATGTCAGTAAAGCCTCTTCTGTTCCCGAAAGCTGGATGATGTGATGCTGCACGATAAGAGATAACACTCGAAGATATGCCCCGCCTAATGCAGGTCATGCTGAGTGAAGGTGGTGAGGGTGCTTGTTTCAGGGTGAAATGTGATCTGGCAAGTAGTGCCACAACATCGACTGTGCTGTGGAGTTATCGATTTTGTCTTTTGTGCATGGGGAAGCAGTCTTGCTGGTAAACACAAACCGGGGCGGTCTGACCGAGGCGTTTTATCTTACATTTGCAAATGCTACACCAACAACTGATGCGACAACTGCAGTGGCATTTGCTAAAATTAGACTTAAAGAAAGGGGCAGCCCTGAACTCATACAACCACAGTATGTTATGCCCAGAAACAGGTCATTAGTTAATATTGTGGCATGTTGGTTTACTGGTTTGTACTGAGGAGGGTTCTGGGTTTGAACCTGCTGGTCAACTGGCACCTGGTCAGTGGGGGTGTGGAGTTTCTTGAGTTAATCTGGTTTTCTTTCCACAGTCAAGTTTATTGTTGGTTGGCTCTCTGTGTGAGCCCTAATCATTAACCGCCCAATGTCAGCTGGGATAGGCATTCCCCCACAACCCTCTACATATAGCAGGAAAAGATAAAGGGTGGACAGACAACAGCTGATAGCTTGCAGGGCATGAAACTAATATCTTTACACATTTTCTCCCCAAGTATAGGCCAGCTATCCCTTGATACAGACACAAACACACACGGACAGCCACAGAAAGACAACATACAGTGCAGGTCTGGAGGTGAATCAATAGATAGACGTTTCCTCAGAGATATTACTGG
Source organism: Chromis chromis (assembly GCA_900302755.1). Taxonomy (NCBI): domain Eukaryota; kingdom Metazoa; phylum Chordata; class Actinopteri; family Pomacentridae; genus Chromis; species Chromis chromis. Next base: position 727 of record OMNN01002355.1, on the reverse strand, counting down.
AAGGCATATACAGTATGTGTAACACAGACCACAAAAAGTCTCTGGTAGCCCAAGTAGCAATAACATTACTCTGTGCACAGATATGTTGCTCTTCAGCACAGTTAAAAATGAGCACTTCAAGAAGCTAATTAAAGTTATTAATTAGTTATAAATTAGATCCAATGCTCTATCTACCCAAGTTCTCCAAGCCAATTAGCCACTAAGCCTCATTCTTTAAGTTCATTGCAATTCTGCCCTCCTCCACCTCATCCAGGGCATCTTAGCCAGTCTCCATCAGTTATCTGTTAACGTTGAGACTCCGGTAGGTCCTGCCCTCATCTCCTATCTTTATCTGGGATTCCATTCAACAATGTCCCTTTTCACTGTCTAACTGCCAAAATATTTTGATCCAGAATGCTCATGTTTCTGCAGTATACTTTTGTTCTCTACTGTCATACGATCTCTCCTTATTGAACCTCCAGATGTACCTAAAGCACAAGTTTGCTGCTTTTTCTCACCACTTCTGACATATGGTCTTGAGAAACATCGGAGCGACTCCAACAATGTATTTTGTAGACTGTTGTTTCCCAACATCCAATTTTTCCAAGGACCATACTCAGGAACCATTTATATTATATTATATAGAATATAATAGAATAGAATAGAACTTTATTAATTCCCAAAGGGAAATTCAGGAAATGTATATTAGAGGAACAGTGTAAATCTATTAATTATTATATCTCGCTTA